>JADPUM010001888.1:0-16051 GCA_016618105.1 Dendrobium huoshanense
TTTTTTCCAAATTTAATTTTGCTAGTTTAGGAAGGTATTAATGATGATTAAAATCATCATCAAGGGGCAAGGAAGAGGTGCCGGGCAGTGGGGCTTGGTTTGGCAAGGTCGGCGGCAAGGGTTTATGATGTAGACACAATGAGTAGAACTTAAATCAAACTTTATTAAATAAAATCAAACGACCCAAAACTTGACAAACACAACAAAAGATGCTAGGAGATTTTAAAGAAATAAAAAAATTTAAAAAGACGCTATCCTCAGACAACCGTCAGAGCAGGTTCCTCACATGCATCGAATTTGTAGGTTAAATAAGTAAAGTGCATAGAACTAGCAAACCGATGGTCCACCACTGCAAGATTGTCCAATTTCTTTAATAGATGCTTCAAATCAACTCTGATACGACACCCTAAAGTTGCTTTACTTTGATAAGAAGGATACAGATAGAGTGACACTTGCGGAGAGACGAAGAGGTTAGAAGCCCGAGAAGAAAGGGTGGAAAGAGCCCGCAGGATTTCCGGAGGGGATGAAAAAAAAAAGGGTGGAAAGAGCCCGCAGGATTTCCGAATAAACCCGCAGGTTAATAGCAAATATGCTCACAAATATCAACTCCCTTTTCTTCACAACATCTTCTCATATTTATAGGCAAGAGAGAGGAATGTCAAGAGCCACATGTCTTTAATTTCCATTAGAACCAAAGCATAATAAGCATAGAAATCTCCCCCCAAAGCTCACGGATAAACACCCAAACCAGGAACCAAGGAGACAGCCACGGGAGACGAGGGAATCGTACGGACCGAGAGCCACGGCCACGGGAAACGAGGGACGGTCACGGAATAAGGAGCCAGCCGTGAGATCCCAAGAGGTAAAGCACAAAAATCATTAACTTCCTAATGAATTCAAAGTATAGAATTCAGCCCCCAATTAATACAAGCCACGTATTCCTAAGAGACAAGAAGAAAGGGGAAGGGGAAGGGACAAGGCCACTCCAAAAGTAAGCTTTATAATGAGGTACCTTTTGAGAATTAAAGAGCTACTAAACTTCAGCTCAAGCAACTTAGAGAACAAGCTCAAAACCAAATGCTCCAAAACAGCCAACCCGTGAACCTCAAGCAGCCAGGGACCAATCGAGCTAGCAAACCAAAGGTCTACTAAGCCATATGCACTACCTACCATGATCATTGGATGCTTTCCCATCATTGGATAGCTAAAAAAGAAAAGAAAACAAAATATATTATTGTTCAAATAAAATAAAAAGTACAGAAATTCTTGATAGCATCAATTCTCCCATGGTGGGAAATTCTCATCTCCTAATGAGAACGTATCTGCAACTCGTTCATAAAGCTCCAAGTTTTTCTTTTTTAGATCAGCAGCATCAATCCAGGTACAGACAGTCAATGGTTGATGATTCCATTTGACCAGGAACTTTTTATGCTCTCCATGCCTCGTCTTATTAGCTTTCACATCAATAACATCTTCGATTTGATCTTCAGGCTTTACCAAAGGAGCAGAGAGGTAAAATTTCAATGTCTACAAAATCGTCAGAATCTCCTGCATACAAAGACAGGTCAGAAACATTAAAAACAGGTGAAGTGCCAACAGTATCTGGTAAATCTAGCAAATAGGCATTAGCACCTAATTTTTTAATCACGCGAAAAGGGCCAAATTTCTTTCTACTTAGCTTTTTGAAAGTGCCAATAGTAATAGGTAGATCCAAGAGGTATGCATTTGTGTCTAGAAAACGAAGAGATTCATGATCAGTATTTAAAACAAATTCTCTTTGAACCAAGTAACATCTCCAGAAGTCTAAAGCTTGCACAATAGCATAGAACTCCAAATCATAAGTAGAATACTTAGACTTAGACTCAATCAGTTTTTTACTAAAGTAAGCAACATGTTTTTCTTTTTGACTAAGCATTGCACCAATACTAATATGAGAGGCATCGCAGTCAACTTCAAAAATGATTTCAAAATTTGGCAATTTAAGAATGGGGGCTTGACTCATTTTTGTTTTAATAATTTCAAGTGTCCACCTAAAAATCCCCTTTTTAAAACAATCAGTAATAGGAGCAATAACAGTACTGAAGTTCTTAACGAATCGACGATAAAAAGATGCTAAACCATGAAACCCTCTTATCTCTCTGATATTCTTAGAAACAGGCCAACTTCTTATTGCCTCGATTTTCACAGGATCTAATTTGATTCCTTTAGCAGATATAATGTAACCCAAAAATGTCAAACTTGAAGTCATAAAAGAGCATTTCTTTAAATTGATGTACAGCTTATGTTCTCTCAAAGTTTTCAGAATCTCTTTAACATGAAAAAGGTGTTCAGATGGATGAATGCTATAAATCAGAATATCATCAAAATATACAACCACAAATTTTCTAATAAAAGATCGTAAAACATGATTCATAGTTCTCGTAAAAGTACTCGGAGCATTAGACAAACCAAAAGGCATAACAAGCCATTCATATAAGCCCTCTTTAATTTTAAAAGCAGTTTTCCACTCATCTCCAGGTCTAATTCTTATCTGATGATACCCACTTTTCAAATCAATTTTTGAGAAAATTTTAGCACCACTTAACATATCCACCATGTCATCCAGTCTAGGAATTGGAAATCGGTATTTGATGGTTATTTTGTTTATAGCTCGGCTATCTACGCACATTCTCCAAGTTCTATCTTTTTTATGAGTAAGTAAAGCAGGCACAGCACAAGGACTCAGACTTTCTTGAATGAAATCCCTTTTTAACAATTCAGATACTTGTCTAAAAGTTCAGCATGCTTAGTTGGACTCATCCTATAATGAGGAATGTTAGGCAAAGTAGCTCCATGTATTAATTTAATATGATGTTGAATTTGATGCATATGAGGCAATCAAATTGGCAAATCATCAGGAGTTATAGCTTGCATTTTCTTAGGAACAGTATCAGATTCTTTTTCCAAAACCAAATAGGCAACCTCAAAATGTTTCAAATCATTAGTATTTAAAAGCAATTCATGAGAAGTAATTTTGGCAACTGTGTTTTTCTTAACGGGTGAATCTGGCACATTCTTTTGTGGATGAAGAGTAAACTCTTATTATTTTTCATCAAAGTATATGTGTTTTTTTCTCCATTATGAATAGTTTTGTTGTCATACTGCCAAGGTCGTCCTAGCAAAATATGGCAAACTTCAAGAGGCACAATATCACAAATAATTTGATCTTTAAATGATCCCCCAATTGATAAATTGACAGTACATTGTTTAGTGATTGGAACCTCACCCTTTTCTTTAAACCAAGAGATCTTATAGGATTTAGCAAGTGGTTTTGATTTGAGTTTAAGTTTGTCGATCGGTTTTTGAGAAACAAAATTTCCATAACTTCCACTATCTATCATAAGGGTACAAATTTTTCCTTCGATGGTGCAAGTTATTTTGAATATGTTTCCTCTTAGCCATCTATTCCCTTTGTCAATTGTTGTTGTTAGAACTTATCGAATTATCAAAAGCTCTTCACTTTCATCTCCTTCTAAATCAATTTTTTTTAATTCAGCTTCATTTTCAGATTCTGTTTCATTCTCCTTCTCTTCCTCTATCTCATCTTCACCTTCTATGAAATTAGTTCGTGGAGGATTATTCTTTCTGCAAGTAACTGACAAGTGACCATATAACCCACATTTGTAACAAGGTCCAATTTGCTTAGATTGTTCAGACGGGTTATTTCTTGCTACTCTTTTTCCTTTTTCTTGATTTTGACTTTCAACAACTTTAATTTTCAGACCTGATGTTCCCCCAGAAGTTTGAGATTGAGATTTAATCCCGCTAGTTGAATGACGTTTATACGTTTCCACGATTTTATTGTGACCCTTTTCCCTTTGATGTTGCTTTTCTAATTTTAAAACCATACAATAAGCCTCGTTAGTTTTAATGATATGATGCAAATTGAGTTGATCTTGGAATATTGTTCGAGCATGATCAGTTGGCAAGAATTTTCCTTTCATTTTCTCCTTTATTCTTTCCCAATTTTGGACTTTTTCTTTGTCTCTCCTTAATCTGTTGTTTTGTAAGTTTTTCCACCAAATTAATGCATGTCCCGTTAGTTTCAAACTTGCAAATTATACTTTTCGATTATTCGGAATTTCTTTCCACTCAAAAAATTGATCCATTTTTTCTACCTATTCTATGAATTGTTCAGGTTGTAATTTTCCTTCAAAATTATGAACGTCGATTTTAGTTCCGTGTTCCCAATTTCTTTGTCGCCTATTTCGATTTCTAGGTTCTTCCTCTTCACTCCCAGAAGATATTATACTAGGATTAACGTTAGCTTGATTGACATATAGATTAGCAACGGCTTCAGCTATTGTATTAATTTGATGTTGTAAATCATTCAATTGTTGCATCATTTGTTGCCAACCCCCTTGTTCATTAGCTTTTTTTTTTTTTTTTTTTTGACACGAAAGAGAAACTCCTATAAAACCAAAAAAAGACGAACTTGCTCTTATACCAAATTGATGTAGACACACAAGAAGAAAACTGACACAATGAGTAGAACTTAAATCAAACTTTATTAAATAAAATCAAACGACCCAAAACTTGACAAACACAACAAAAGATGCGATCACAAAGGACACGACGGACTTCTACCGATGAAAATGACTAAAGATGAGGAAATAGACGAACAAACTCTTACATTTCAAATTAAAGAAATAAAAAGAAATTAAAATTACAAAACTCGACTCGGTTACAAACGACTCCAAATAAAATTAAAAAGACACCCTAAAGTTGCTTTCCTTTGAGAAGAAGGATACAGATGGAGTGGCACTTGTGGAGAGACGAAGAGGTTAGAAGCCCGAGAAAAAAGGGTGGAAAGAGCCCGCAGGATTTCCGAATAAACCCGCAGGTTAATAGCAAATATGCTCACAAATATCAACTCCCTTTTCTTCACAACATCTTCTCATATTTATAGGCAAGAGAGAGGAATGCCAAGAGCCACATGTCTTTAATTTCCATTAGAACCAAAGCATAATAAGCATAGAAATCTCCCCCCAAAGCTCACGGATAAACACCCAAACCAGGAACCAAGGAGACAGCCACGGGAGATGAGGGAATCGCATGGACCGAGAGCCACGACCACGGGAAACGAGGGACGGTCACAGAATAAGGAGCCAGCCGTGAGATCCCAAGAGGTAAAGCACAAAAATCATTAACTTCCCAATGAATTCAAAGTATAGAATTCAGCCCCCAATTAATACAAGCCACGTATTCCTAAGAGACAAGAAGAAAGGGGAAGGGGAAGGGACAAGGCCACTCCAAAAGTAAGCTTCATAATGAGGTACCTTTTGAGAATTAAAGAGCTACTAAACTTCAGCTCAAGCAACTTAGAGAACAAGCTCAAAACCGAATGCTCCAAAACAGCCAATCCGTGAACCTCCAGCAGCCAGGGACCAATCGAGCTAGCAAACCAAAGGTCTACCAAGCCATATGCATTACCTACCATGATCATTGGATGCTTTCCCATCATTGGATAGCTAAAAAAGAAAAGAAAACAAAATATACTATTGTTCAAATAAAATAAAAAGTACAGAAATTCTTGATAGCATCAGTTTATGGGTGAGAGTTGTCGGCGGCTTGGAGTGGGAGGAGGGTTGGCCGGTGGTTTAGGGGAAATTTGGCAAGGGGGGCCGATGGTTGGGGAGGTGAGTTGGGTTGGCCGGCGATGGGGGGAAGGGGAGTGGGTTGGCTGGGTGTGAAGGGGAAGAATGATTATGGACCGTGAGTCCCGGAACCACCGGCGGCTGATGGGTGTTGCAGGGCCCTCTCCTAGGGTTTCTCCTTTCAAGAACTCATAAAGAGATCAAACAAGAAAAGCTTAAATTTCATTCATAATCATCATCCAAATACAAGACCAAGGACCTAATATATAGGCCATATAGAAAAGAAAAGAAAAAAGGCTAACATGCCCATGGGGCTACAACTCAAGTCAACACACAAGGGTACAAACGTAAATAAAGAAAATCTGAACTAATACATAAAATATATCAAATATATAAACTCATCATAGCCGTTAATCTATGATGCTTCCGATGGTAGACATTCCAGAATCTCCTACTGATGTCCTCATCATTAACCCTAGCAAAACATACTACTAAATTTATAAGATTCAAAAGAAAATCTCTAAACAACCCCTACTTTGAATTTCCCTGTTAATTCCCTCAAAAATCCTTCCTAAACAGCTCTCTCATGCTGGAACAATCGGATTGGGGGTACAGCATGGGTCGTTCCCGCATGGACCGGTTGGACCGGTCTAACATAAGACAATTCAATAAAGCTGTAGTCATTTATAATTTTCTCTCTTCTAATTCGGTTTTTGAGCCTATCATGAATAGTATGAATGATACCTATTATAAAATATGCTTGTGAAAGTAAGAGTGATACCTATCATGAAAAAAAAAAAAAAGTATGTCTGTGTATATTTCTTAGCATTTAATATTTTCCCGTTTTTGTGCATTCTTGGGAACTTGGATATTTTCTACATTTTCTCTACTTGTAAAAATCAATATTATTAGTCTTTGGTTCTGCTCTTGATATGTTGTTCGCTACTGCTTTCCTCTTATTGCAATGATACCTGAAAAGCAAATCCATCATAGTACATGCAAAGCCTTGCATCATTTACTAGGATTGTAATTTTACATAAAATTTATGCGCATGCATCAGTTGTAGGTTGCCACTAAAGGAGAGTAAGTTGATGCCATCCGCTAGGAACTATACCATCCATGCCTCCCCTTCCTCTCTTTCTTTTTATTCTTTATAGTCATTTGCTAATGCCAGTTTAAGACTTTCTTCTATATTGTCTTGCCAACAGGAAAGTTGTTCAACAAGACTTCGACACTAGCCTTGCTTTTCTCAGCCATGAGAAGAAGCAGAGAAATGAGGTACTTCTCGAGGCTTATCATACATAGTGCACCTTAAGTTTTTGCCTGAGTAACTAAGGTAGTTAAACTTGTTCAGCGTGGCATAATCACAGTACCCATAATTCCATTTCACAGCTTTGCAAAGTTTAAATGTCATGACAGGACTTTAGATATAAAACTTCATTTAAACTTTTTGTATTTGTTTAAAAAATCATGTTGTTTTCATTCAACGCCTTGTTAGATTTGACTATATAGAAAAAGCATGGACAATAATATAGAGGGAGGTGAAAGAAGATCGCAGCAACATTAGTAAAGGAAAGTGATGCGCTGTTTTCAGCTTTACAGTTTGTAATTCAGCAGATAATTCAGCCTTCATTCAGTAGGTTTTTGAGGGAGTTTGGGCAGGGTTTGAGTTGATAATAAGGAGAGGGAAAATTGGGTTGATTGTTTTGTGTTGGGTGGAGCTTGGATAGGGAACCCTATTGCATCATTTTGCAATGTTTGTAATTCATGTAAAAAGCTATAAGAGGCAGAGGAAAGAGTTATCTAATATTTTTTATTCATGATAAGCTCTAAGGTCTTGTTTATTGGTAGGGAGGGAGAGAGAGTTTTGCTAAATGTGCTTGTCAGTCATGGTGGGATAGAGTTCGTCGCAACTCATCATGTGTCACCTACAGATTATCTGACAATGGAAGATGTTGCCAACAAAATAAATAATAAAGCCATGCCCAGCTTAAGGACCTGGTGTGACCTCATTAGATAAAATCTGCTCTATCTGGCAATTCAAGATGTTGTCAACAAAATAAATAATAATGATAGCTGAAGGACCTGATGTGACTTCGTCAGATAAAATCTACTCTATTTGATATTCTTGGATTTGGTGGAAGAACTGGAACTAGTGCTACTATCGGTTAGAAGCTTTGCTTGCAAAGATGCCTACAAGAAATTTTGGATGCTTAGAAATGCCTATGTAAGCTAATAGATTCTCAACATAGAAAATATGACTAGCATTCATGTTTGAAAGGCATAACAAATACAATATTATAGGAATTAGCTTTCTAAAAATAAGGTAAGTCCTTGAGGATTTGGTTAGTATTTTATTGCATGTGGAATACACAAAGCATACATGATTGATAAATTAAAAAAACAAGCTTTATCATTTTTACCTTATATATTTAGAATGATACTCTGCAATTATTAATTTTTTTCCGATGCATGACTCAGACATCTATTATGTAAATGTATTGCTATTAATTAAATACAATCAAAATATAATGCATATAGTGGTATTAAAATAAGATCAATATAAGCTTTCTAGAAAAATGATGACTTCCAATTTCATAAGACAAAACAATTCAATAACTTATGATAAATACCTAATGCAGTTTTAATATTTTTATTATGCATTACGTTTAATGCTAGAATCAATAAATGTCTCATGTAAATGAACTACAAGTAATTCATCACAATCAACATATAATAGTATAATACAGACATATGCGTTGAAGTAAGACCAATGAGCTTTCTAGAGAAAGTATGATTTTCATTATTATACAGACATACGCGAAGAAGTTTCGGGTCCCACTTTAGATATTCAAATATTAGCAAGTGTTCATAGGAGTTATGCAGTGACAAAGGCGCGCTTATGCTACAGTAATCAAAGCAGATTCCATTTCTCCGCCTTCCTTCACCACCACCAGCAACAAAGGCTTCACCCAAAGATTGATCATCACCAAAGAAAAGGCTTATGCGGTATTCCCCTCCGGTCTTTCGTTCGTATTGCAAAGTGGGTCGATGCCAGCTATAGTGCACGTTCCTCATTCTTCTATGGTTCCCGATGATTCATATCATGCGTGCATCTTCAAGTTCCATCGTTTTGAAAAGTTCACAACTCCTGCGTATCAACATTCAGTTTCGCGCATAGGTGGCAGAGCTGTAGGAGACCTCGCGCCCCGTTCGACTGCCTAGGAGAAGAACGAAAGGTAGGCAGTTAGGATCTTTCCTACTCGTATGAGTACTATAAGCTGAGTCAGCTTTTGCTCCTCAACAAAGTGTTCAGTTCTTTTTCGAATAGATCGTTGTGGGATTCGCTAGGAATGGAGCTCCATCGTTTCGTATTGAGTCAGGCTTATGTGAGCAAAGAGCGAAAGACCATCTCGGTTTCAGAACCCAACGGTAGAGAGCATCCCGAATGAACCGACGCATGCGTACGTGCCCGACACTTTCTTCAAAACATCAGAATAAAGAAAGCAAGCCGGGAAGCAACGACAGATTTAAGCGTGGTCCCGCGGGGGCACGTGCCCCCTCCGGGAAAAAAAACTCTATACATGCGCATGGATGGGGTTTTTGGGTGGTTCGACTTTCTCTCGCCCTAATATTTGGGATGTTCCACATGATTTAGAAGCTCTCGCGGTGAAGGAAGCTCGTGTAGTCGTCGCCTCTGCCTCCGGCATCCACGGTGCATGCAGCCTTGTATTCGGATTTCACGCACGAGGATCATCTCTTGGATCCACGCACGAGTTCGAACTGTAAATTCAAACCGTGCATCCAGCTAGCCTCCACCGGTGCATCCAAGCCGGCCTCCACCAGTTCATCCAGCCCATGCAGTCGATTTCTTAGTACCTTCTACCATCTTCGATCCGGCATCCCGTATTTGAAGTCCTTAAGGTAAGCAGTTCTCAAAATCTTAAATTTTTTGTGATTCGTTTTGCCATTTCTATTTAGAAGCTATTTTTGTTTTGTATATAAGAGTATAAGACCAAAATCTAATTGTTTCGTTTGTTGGATTTAAGTTATAAGTTAATGTTTTTATTCTTTAGTTTTATGTTTAGGAAAAAAAATTCGCTTCGTTTAACACTTTCTGTTTCACTATTTTTAGCTTTGTATATAAGAGTATAAGATCAAAATCTTATTATTTCGTTTGCTGCATTTAAGTTAAAAGTTACTGTTTTTATTCTTTAGTTTCTTTTTAGAAAAAAAAATGATTCTTTTTACACTTTATGTTTCATTTTTTTAGTTTTCTATTTAGAGCAACTTATATTATATATGACTTAAGCAGTTTGACTTTGCATAGGGCTGCAAGCGAACCAAACGTTCGACGAACAACTACGGTTCGATTAAAGCTCGTTTGTGATCGTTTAATTAACTAAACAAACAATGCGTTCGGCTCTATATGTTCACAAACAACATCATTTGAAGTTCGCGAACAAGCTCGACATTAAGCTCGATAAGAAGCTCGATAAAAGCATGATTTGTGTTTGATTTTGAACTCGTGAATAAGCTCGATAAAAATAATTAATATTTGACTATAAAATTAATAAATATAAATAATCATTGCCTTTGTGACATTGACAATTGCTTTTATTATAAATGTGTTTGTTCATAGATATGTTCATGAATGTGTTTGTTTGATAGTTAAAAAAGATTCGTTAAATATGTTCGCGAACAAGCTCGATAAGCACTAAACGAACATGAACTGAATATGAACCGAACATGAACACTCATTAATTTAAATGGACCAAACATGAACACAAACAATAAAGCTCGAACAAACATGAACCAAACTTGAACAAGCTAATATTAAATGAACACAAACATGAACACTCACATACTCGGCTCGGCTCGACTTTGCATAAAGATTATGAAGAAATATTTTACGTTCTCATAATCTTTTGTATCAACAGTAATGTAGGATTCAAAAAATTGTCAATGCCGATCCCAAGCTTAGATGAAAAATTTTGAGGGGATTTAAGAAAAAAATTAGGCCCCCTCTATGAAAAGTTTCTGGCTCCGCCACTGCCGGGAAGAATGAAAAAGTTCACCATCCCATAACATCAAAGTTGTTGGGTAAACCACCCACCTCTCTTTCTTCTCCAAAAGGGGGAGAGTTGAGGCGTGAAGAAGTTTCGGGTCTCACTTCGATAAGTGAAATCAAAGAACTCTACCTTCCTATGGCTTTGTCCAGTCAAATATCAAACAAATGAGACCAAGCCCCCTTCTTTCAAACTGTAGGGGGTGGGGGTGAAGGGGAGTTTCAAGACAACCGGTTCAAAGTAGTTCATGATGGAATCTATTAGGCATTCTTATCATTTGGTAGATCCAAGTCCATGGCCTATTTCGGTTTCACTCGGAGCTTTGGCAACCACCGTAGGAGGTGTGATGTACATGCACCCATTTCAAGGGGGTGCAACACTTCTCAGTTTGGGCCTAATCTTTCTCCTATATACCATGTTCGTATGGTGGCGCAATGTTCTACATGAATCCACGTTGGAAGGACATCATACAAAAGATGTACAATTAGGACCTCGATACGGTTCTATTCTGTTCATAGTTTCGGAGGTTATGTTCCTTTTTTCTTTTTTTTGGGCTTCTTCTCATTTTTCTTTGGCACCTACGGTAGATATCGGAGGTATTTGGCCCCCAAAAGGGATTGGGGTTTTAGATCCTCGGGAAATCCCTTTTCTTAATACTCCTATTCTCCCTTCATTCGGAGTTGTCGTAACATGGGCTCATCATGCTATGCTCGCGGGGAAGGAAAAACGAGCAGTTTACGCTTTAGTAGCTACAGTTTCACTGGCTCTAGTATTCATTGGCTTTCAAGGAATGGAATATTACCAAGCACCCTCCACTATTTCGGATAGTATTTATGGTTCTACCTTTTTCTTAGCAACTGGCTTTCATGGTTTTCATGTGATTATAGGTACTCTCTTCTTGATCATATGTTGTATTCGCCAATATCTTGGTCATCTGACCAAGGAGCATCACGTTGGCTTTGAAGCAGCTGTATGGTACTGGCATTTTGTAGACGTGGTTCGGTTATTCCCATTCGTCTCTATCTATTGGTGGGGAGGTCTATGAAAGAACGAATAAGTGGATTGAGGTGCGGAGCAATCGCTCGACTGAAAGGAGAGGCGCTACGCGGCTCGACCGACCCTTGACCCTAACCCTCAGAATGAAAGCTCGAAGATAAAGAGAATCGGGCTCCAAAGAATAACAACAGCTTTCCCACCCCCTTTCTTAAAAAAAAAAGAAGTGGACTATTCTCCTACATAATTTTTCAGTATTATGGCACAGGGATCGAAGATCTTATGGCATATTATGTGAACCAAGAACCGAAAATGGATCTTGGTCTATTTTTTCTTGTTCCTTTTCATCGTAATCAAAGATGTTTTTTTTTTCTTCAATTTGGAATGAAGCAAGGCGCTAGCTCAACATTGTTTTTCATCTTGCTTTTACCGGTTCCTAATTTGCCTCTGAAAAATGAAATGCATGCTAAGAAAAGGTACTATGATACAGTAGCAAGTAACCAAATAACAGGGGATCGCAATGCCTTTGTTTCATTTGCTACATACTCAGGTATGACTTTTTTGTATACGGGTGACAACTCTCCATTGTCAATTCTCTTTTGAAATATTCAAAATGCATGTGCTGGCACAATAGTTCTTTCTGATGTCTTATATGTTAGTAAAAAAGATTCTCATATCAGTTGGGCAACTATGTGATGATAAGCAAGCAGTGTGAAATCAAATTGACAGCGGATGTGATCTTAGATGTGATCTTAGAGCTCGCTTACACTAAGTATACCATCAGTGGTAACTTTGCATTACACTAAGTATACCATCAGTGGTAACTTTGATTTCTGGTTGGGAAGTGTCTCTGTCCTTTTCACTTCTTATTACTCTTTTCGTTTCATATTTCTCACATTTCTAGTACCAACTAATTCATTCGGGCGAGACAGATTACAATGTCATGATGCGCCCATTCCTATGGCCATTCCTTCAATACTTATGGCTCTCGGGAGTCTCTTTGTAGGATACTTGGCCAAAGTGTGACCCGTTAGCCCATAAGTCAGTACTGTGCTGTGACGAAGCGGCTGTTGCTCACCCAACACGATCGTACGAGGTCACAATTCACCCAACACGATCATCTGGGGTGAACAAGAATTAGCGATCGGATGTGGGCGAAATTCCCGCCAATGGCTGAGATGTTCAGTCGACTCCCTCCCCCTTAGTGGGGGTCCGGACCCCTACGAGTGAGCAGAAAAGGGAGGAGGAAAGAGGCCTTTAATGAACCGTCATATTAAGTGAACAAGTGTAAGCTTCGCTGCCCGACAGTATGGAGTACTGACCACACCAAGGGACAGGCCCTGAAGCGAAGGACAGGAACGAGCGGAATCAACGAGCCTATGGGCCGCTATAAATATCCAAGAAGACACTCGAAACTGGAAGAAAAACCTACCCGGTGGACTGCTGAGCTACAAGTCCTGCGACACAGGAGTGGGATTCTCTAAAAAGCCAAGGTCGTGGGTGGCCAAGAGGACCCACTTGGAGACTTGGGATCTCAGCAGGAAATGCGAAGGTTGCTTAAAGTCGTCCGGCCGATAGACGAAAGAGAAGAAACAAGTTTAGTTCTGATCTGAGTAGGCTCAACATAGGGAATACCCTAACCCTGGGAACCAGGGCCTGGCCATCCCGATCGACGTTAACGCAAAGTTTGTCCGTCGACAGTGTTTCGACCTGGTTCGATTCATGGTCGCTTCTGCAAACGTTTTCCCGGTGAGTCGAAGTGGGGTTCCGTCCTCCCTTGCGACCTCAGTCTTCCGTTTCTTGTTTCCGCCTCCGACATTTGGTTTCTTTTTATCAGCTTTTCATAAACTCTTGCTCGAGCTACTTGGCGAACTCTGGTTCTTTCGAAGAACACAATTTTTCTTGAAAAGAGAACTAGAGCTTTGCTTGATCCATTGAATAATCTCGTCCAGCAGTCGTTCGGTACACTCCCTCCTCGTATTCGTTCGCCATCACCTTTCCATCAGGCAATCCATGTTATGAACGGTTTGTAACCTCGAGGAATTCGTCTTCCACCAGTTCGTTCGCTCGCACCTCATTATCCTTTGAACGCATCGTCAAGCTCTATGCCAGCTTGTCCTGTCTCCGCTCTCGTAGGTACTCAGCTCTTCTTCAGATCATCCTGTTTTCGTTCCAGCAAATCTTTCGCTGGAAGATTTTCTCATATGAGAAAATCACTTCCCTTGTCATCGGAAGCTCATTCTTGCTTATTGGATTGCTTGGGACGTCTTCCTGTCCACTCGACTGAAAGGAGAGGAGTTCTATCTGACTGAATGGTTTATGTAGTTCTTAATGTAAAAGAACCAAGGATGTGGTCTTAGAGCTCGCTTCGTACACACGAGGCACGTACCAAAGGAAAGGCGCTATAGTTAGTATACATTTATGGACTTTTCTACTGTACTGTGATGTAAAAAACATAATGAGAATTTCAGAAGTAAAAGATTCTAGAAAAGTAAGAACAAAAGGCGCTAGAAGAATCCGAGAGTCTAAGTTTCGTAGCTCTCTTTAGGAAAATATGTATTTTAGGAATTCAAACTAATTTTTGAAAGTGCATTGAGCTGAAGTGAAATTAGATGGTTTATCCATCAAATCTTTAATGCCAAAAGCATCCTTTGACCAAGCTTCAATGAAGGAAGCCACAAAAAGTTTGTATTTATATAGCTGTAATCTAAATTCTCCAAATAGGTCCTATATCTCGATGTCTTACAGAAATACCTGCAAATACATAACCAATGTCTTACAGAAACACCTGCAAATGATGAATCTCTACACATAATTCCCAGTTAATGAGAGAATGAGAAGCCTTAACTATACTTGCAGCGTCAACAAATATGAATTGCTCTCATTTTTTAATCTAGTTTTAGGCTTAAATTTGGGGTCTAGTTTAGATCCATAAGAAATGCAAGTGTGAGCTTAGGTGTGGTTGTGTGTGCATGTTTAAGTTCAATCTTTAGATTTAAGGTCAAATTCAAGTGTAGATTCAACATAAAATCATCATTTAATGAATAATCTTCTTTAAATTCATCAACATAAAGAAGTTTGTAGTCTTCTGTAACCTCAATATGACTAGATCATTTTTTTTAGGAGATTTAATTCAGGAACCATCTCTTGAAACTCGGATATTTGAGGGAATATCTTTAGGTGAAACTATGGAATCATTGGTTTGACTAGATTGGGATAATCAATATTGTCCTTAACAAAATTCTTATGGAATGGATGTGGTTGGCTTCAGGCTTTCTATTTTGTTGATAATATGGAGGACTTTGTTTATGAAGGCCTGAACATATTTATCATTATAAAGAGGGTTATGAGAATTATGATTTTAGGGTGATGTGCATGGTACTAATCGACATTATTTACCTTAAAGATCTATCTTAAGAGCTTTTCTTATTATGTTGTGGGTCAATCAATCTGTATATATACATATATATAGATTCATTTTACTCTTGGGTATAAGTTCACTTGCCTTTTGTGAAATCCCATTGTTATGATGAATCTATTTAGATGCAATGAGAGATGTAAATAGATGTGTTGTAAAATGAAAAGATATACAACCAACGGGTGTGCAACCTAAGCAGAATTATATGAATAAATTATTATGTTGACAACTGAAATTAAAAACATGGAAGATTCAATTTTCACTGCATCAACTCAATTCATACAAGTGTAAATTAAATTTATTCATATCTTGTGGTTCGAAACAAGGAAGATTTGAGCTCATGATATATCACTTTTAAAGTTAAGTGGAGATAATTTATTCATGTTCATCAAAGAAGGGGTAGATTTTTATTTGACGCTCAAGTAATGGATATATGGAGTTTTCTAGGCATAGTTCCTATGCATGGCGTGCCAAATAACTCCACGCTGCTTCTTATGAACAGCAAGGAGTTTTCAACCCAAAGAATGATGGTTGATTTCGATAACCAGTTGTTGTCATTTCGATAACCGGGCGGTTTGTAATTATTTCCGGTGTTTGATTACTGTTTTGGATAGTGTCAGAAATGACAACAATCTAAGGGTGCAAAGTACAAAACAGTAAGGAAACTCAATGTAGGATATGCAGAAAAGGCAAAGGAAAGGAGGAAAGTCTTCCGGGAGGAAATAATCTCGGAAGATTATTGCTTTGATCACAGTGACCGTGGCAAAGAAAATGGTGCACTTTTTTCAGCGTTACACCTTTCCAATTTCAGTCTCAGGGTCTCAGCATTGAATTTTGCTTTAATTTAGTGTAACCAATTTGAGAGTTTGGGCTGCACTGGAGCGAATTTTGAAGATGAGGTTCACTGAAGAGGGAAGTATGGATTTTGTGGGTTG
>JADPUM010001891.1:0-22000 GCA_016618105.1 Dendrobium huoshanense
CCCAGGGTATGCAGGAAAAGTAAAGTGGCCGGGCACCACTGCCAACAACCCGGATTTCTAAGCCTATGACAGACGCCAACAACTTTGAGTGGGATATTGGGTCTTCAAATCTTCAATATCTTCAGTCTCCTGGGTTTCTTCTCCTTAGATTCCTTGGATCACTCCTCCTTGGACTCCTTGGATCCGTCGTGGCTTGAATATCCAAACGAAGAGACAATTCCCCCAGTAGGGATGTATTGCCTTTTCTCTTTGGATATCTGAAGCCATCCAGCTCGATCTTCCAAATGGAAGAAGACTCTCCCCTTAGAGATGCCTTCTTCTTTTGGAATCCGAACTGGATAAGAATATCCCAACTCGAAGTTGTTTTCACAACTCTTAACAATATTACAAATTTTTACATTAATTGACAAGCAGAAAAATCTAAAAGGACCTGCATGGTTATCCTAATAAAAATCCCAAGCAGTTCATATATATATATATATATATATATATATATAAAAAAATGCTAACACCATTGACCCTGTGCCAAGCCATGCTCTTAATTATGAGGGCTAAGCAGCTCCATCTGTGCAGTTATAATTATTTAGCCCTCATTTTTATTTAAGGGGAGCTGAGCAAGCACCTGCATAAAACACATTATTAGAAATCATGACATTGCTCCCCCTTTTATCAGCATGAGCATGGCCACCTGCACGAAAGAACAGTATATATATAACGCTCCTAACCTATGGGTAAGTCTAACGCTCACATCCAGAGTGCAAAAAAAAAGTAAGCAAACACACCAATTCAATTTTCGAACAGCATGCAGTGAAAACCACGGAAAGCTCCGGCACACAGCAGAAAAAATAAAACCCAGCGGCCTACCCTAGGTCTAGAAGTGGTGCCCTAGCAAACCATTCTATGTGTGTGTAAGGCTAGTGTGGTTTGGATGGATCTTAAGTGGGGTAATTAGTTAAAATTGTTTAAAGTTCAAGTTTGTTATGGGCCAGAAAAGGAATTTTTGTTGAAATTCAAATATTAGTGAATTAGAGTGCATTTTAGTTAATATAGTTTGTTGATCAATTTTAGAAACTTAGGATGATGATATTTGAAGTTAAAGTTATATTAGCCAATTTTAGAAAGTCTTGGGTCCTCCTAGGAACTAGACTAAGGGTCCAAAAAGTCACTATGGGAAAAAGGCTAATTCTGGGTCTCCTATCACCTTAGGAAAATACTAGACCTTAATACGAGTAGTTAGACAGGTAGTAGACTGAAATCGGAGCTTCCTATCCAAAGTTATGAATTTTCTAAGTTTCGGGCCCTAGACTATAGGCTGGGGTTGACTAAAAAGTTGACTTTCTAATCTAGGCCATTTTCTGGAAACCTAAGATTTTTAATAAATACTAGGCCCTAATTGAAGTCCAATGCAAGTGAGTTTGCCTAATTTGGAGGTTTCTACAATTAGTTATGAGTTTTCTAAGATCGGGGTATTTAAGGGAATTTTCTAAATTAACTAGGAAAGGGCCCTTTTTTACTATTTTGATCCAAATGAGCTCCAAACTGATTGGAATCACTCCCAAAAGTCAGGGATGACCTGAGAAAGTGATCCCAATTATTTGGAGAAAATTTGGGATTTTTAATAATTTTTAATAATTTATTAGGGGCAAAAAGGTAATTTCCACCTACGGTCAAATTGTGGGTCAACCTGAAGTCAAACTAGGGAGCCCTATTTATCTAAGGTCAAGGGTCATATTCTGGTCAGTTTGAGGTATTATGGGTAATTTTCTGACCTATGGTGTATTTATTGTAATTTCCGGAAGGTCTCGGGGCCTTAATTAGCAGGTTAATTAGGGTTAGTTAACTAAGGGCTCTAAAAGCTCCTAGAAATTTCCAGAAAATTATGAAAGGCTTATGATGTCACCAAGTTTAAGTGTTGAAGTTTTCATGTCGTTATGGGATCTATCCTAGCTCCTAGAAAACTTCTAAGTTCGCTAGACAGGTCCTTAATTATTGTCCTTAAGGTGTCACTATGTTATATGGGTTTAAAGTGATGTTTACACTAACCCTCGGGATAATAAATGCATGGGAGTACAGTAAATAAATAAACACACCATGTCCTTAGATCTAGGAGAACCTAAACTAAGTGGTGGTAGTGCGACGACCTACACATGCAATCTACGAAAGATAAAAAAAATAAAGACACCTAAAGAGATGATTAGTGAATGATTGGGACTCAACCATTCACTAACCCACTCCCCCATGATTGCTCTTCATTCATAGAACCTATGTCTAAAATTTCATACGATAGCGGGTCTCCCAAAGTTAGGATTTAAAGTATATATAGTTTCAAAAATACTTTAAAAATACTTAAAACTAAATAGACTTTTAGGAAAATAGGTAATTAAAAATAAATCGATTTATAATAAATAGATATAAGGGAGACTCGCTGACCACTCAATCGAGGCTTCGAAAAGATTTGAAAGTAGATTGTATCTTGAAAATAGCTATTATACCAATTAAATAATAATTTAATAATCAAATATTACTTCAAGATAGAAATCTGCCAAAACAGCCAAAATCAGGGGCTGGAAATGGTTTCAAAATATAAAGCTCGCTTTTCTGAAAAGAACGAGGGGTTAAACGTCAAAATCCGACTTGAAATGGCGAAGATACGAATTTCCGAAGTTTTAAATATAATAAAATAGTATTTTTAAATAGTGTAAATTTACTGTTTTTGTAATAACAGCAAACTCAGACATGCTTTTTATCTGAAAATAGTTTCAAAATATGCAGAATTCACAGTACATACAAAACAAGGTGCTGTGCGTCGACAGCGGACTTAAAACGACAAAGTTGTGTAATTTCAAAGTTTAAGTATAATAAAAAATAATATTTGAAAATAATACAGTTTGCTGTTTTTCCAAATAAGTACAGAAATACTAAAAATACTTGTGCAGTGCAGACTCCAGGATGTGCAGAATCAAAATACGATCAAAACAAGACGTTGTGCGTCAAAATCGGATCGAAAACGAGAAAGATATGGATTTTCGAAGTTTGAAATACTTAAAAGCTTTAAAATAATTATATTTATGGATAATTAACTAATTACTAACTAATATTAATAATATTATTAATAGTAATAATAAGGGAAGATATCTAAAATATAACAATAATTTAAAATGATATAATAATATTTTTTTTTATTGTTAATGTTATTAAAAAAAGAAAGAGAATTTAACTAATCAAAATAATTAAAATAATATTTAATTATTATAAATATACTTTTATATATGATAATAATAATAATAATAATACTAATACATGTATAATAGTAATAGAACTAAGCTAACATAGTCTACTAACTAATATTATAATTAAAACATTAATATTATAATAAAAATAATTAAAATAATATAAAAGAAAAATAACACTTCACTGTTTTTAAAATAAATAAATATGTACTTATAATTTTAAAATAAAAATAATTTTAAATTAAAGAGGATAAAAATCCGATCAAAACAAGGTATTATACGCGAAAATCGGACGAAAACCGGATTTTTGGCAATTTTTTGAAGTTTTTAAGGTTTCAAAATAATTTAAAATTCATTTTTTTTAATAAATCGGCCGGCGGGCGCCACGTGTCGCTCCCGGATTCCCGCGGTCCGCGCCAATCATTGGCGGCGGCGCAATGATTGCGCCGCCAGCCAATGATTGCGGCAATCATGCCGCAATCACAGCCGTGGAATACTTATCCACGTCGGCTGTTCTGAGAGCCGTCGGATCACCGCTTGATCCGGACGGACGGTTCAGATCTCGGCGGACCGAGATCCAACCCTCCAGGCGACTCGCGCGGTCGGACCAGCCTATGGTGCGGCTCGATCTGGACTGTTGATCCACGGATCAACGGTCCAGCCTGCACCCAACCTGGGCGGACGGACACCGGCACCCTAAAGGGGTTTTTGGCCTCGTTCTCTCAAACGGTTGAACCAAACGCGATGAAACTTTAGATCTAAGTTCTAATGGTGAAGAGCATCCGTGGGGACTATTTAATTCAAATTAATATGCACTAATTACGACACTAATTAACCCTAAGTGTTCTAACTAGGGTTTGAGATTTACCTCAATCCACACGGTGGATTCGGACGATCTTGGGCTCGTTGGACTCGTAGGATCCTCAAGAGCAAGTTCCTAGTTGACGTCGAGATCCGAAGCTCGCTCGATCGGCCGGGATTCGTCCTGGAACGCGAAAAGCCTCGGGTTCGCCGGAAGATCGCCGCCGGCGGGGTCTGGACGTCGGGATTTGGTTCGAGAAAGTGGAGGGAAGTCGTGGAAGCGCTCTCACAAAATCTCAGAGCTTTTTGTGGTCTCTCGATTGAGCAAGAGCAAAAAAGCTCCATCTCTAAACCTAATTTTGGCTATTTAAACCTCTCTCCTTCCCTTAGACGGTGGAGATGAGATCGAGGGCCAAATTCAGAGCAAGGATGAGTGATTTG
Organism: Dendrobium huoshanense; assembly: GCA_016618105.1. Taxonomy (NCBI): domain Eukaryota; kingdom Viridiplantae; phylum Streptophyta; class Magnoliopsida; order Asparagales; family Orchidaceae; genus Dendrobium; species Dendrobium huoshanense. The sequence goes on from JADPUM010001891.1 coordinate 4,473, forward strand.
GGCGGGATCCTTAATTCCAAAACGTTTGGAGGAGTTAAGGGCATTAATTGGGTCTTAATTGGGCCTTAATAGGTCGTAATTGACCTATTATGACTTGGGTTGACCAAGTCAATGGTTGGCTTGGTCAATCTAGCCAATTAGGTCCAATAGGCGTGGGGTTTGAGCCATGAAATTCATGTAATTAATTTAGAATTGATTTTAGGCTCAAAGGGTCCAAAATGGTCAACTATGGTTGACTTGGTCAACCGAGTTGACTCAGGGTCCAAGCTCGAGCTCGACAGACTCGACTCGACCCACTGAACCCAATGGGGAGGGCCATAAGGTCTGGCTTGGTCAAGTTGACCAAGTCAACTGTTCAGGCTCAAATCTGGGCAAAATCGAGGTCAACAGCGGCGCTAGCTGCCCCTCTCTTTGTTTGTTACAAGCTAAGGAAAGCTTTCCATTTCCCTCTTCTCTTTTTGAGGTGCTTTCTAGATTCTCGTTTCTTTCGATTCATCCACCTCTAGCCTTCTCAGCCAGAATGGAGGGGTGAATCGTTTGGTCGATCCCAATTTTTTGGATGGATCGATCAAATCTTGTCCCTTCCTTGATGTTCTCTTTATTAATTCCCTTGATGTGAGGTTTCCTGAGTTGAAACCTACCTCTTTTCATGGCTTACATTCACTGTGGATTTCGAAGGAGGAAATACTTGCGCTTAAGGCTCCTCTTAAATATGTGCTAGTTGATTTTTTTTCCCTCTCGTCGCCCATCTCTTGAAACTATTCAAAGTTTTTCTTCAATCTGAAGCTAAATGGTGATTTCTCAATTACTTTGTTGGATCCTTCACATATTTTAATTAAGTTGGTTAATGACCTGCAATATAGTAGACTTTTTATTTTCATAGATCTTACCTGGTTAACAACAGCTATATGAAATTGATCAAATGGTCTCCTTTATTTGACATTGGTTTGGAGTATCTAGTTATTCATATTTATATATCATTCCCAAACTTGTGGCCACACCTATTCTCCTCTCATATCTTTCACAGTCTCGATTTGCTTTTGGCTACCCATTTAAAGTTGATAATATGACATCTATTAGATCCTTTCCCTCTGTTGCGCATGTTTTGGTTGAGCTTGACATTACAAAAAATTATCCAGATAAAGTATGGTTAGGTCTTGAAAAATTTGGTCACATTCAACATGTTGTGATGGGGGAATTTTCCCCCTTTTGTGCTCTATGTAAAAGTATTGGGCAAGTGATGGGTGAATGCTGCTCACATCCATCCTCTGCCTCATTAAATGCTATTGTTAATGCTTCTAATCCTATTAATGTTAATTCTAATGGGAATGTTGTTACTATTTTGGATTCTTTGGATAATATAGCTATTCCTAACCTAATTGCTTCACTAGTTACTAACGAGGTTCTTAATGGTGATATTCCTGATGCCTCTAAAGATATAGGGGAGATAGGTCCTACTGTTGTTGACACTGGGGATGTTGGTGGTCATACTTTGGTGAATAGGGTTCCATTGACTTTTGAGTTTGTTTATGTTGAGGTGGAAGTTCAGGCTATGGCTGCCTCCGGTGATATCAGAGATGGTGTTAATGAAGGTGCTAATAATTATATAGTTAATCTTATAGCTATTTATATTGCTTCACCTAGTTCTTTTGTTGATGTTGGTGTTGGTGTTGTTTCTTGGGGCTATGAAGTTTTGAGCCCTATGGATGGTGTGTTGTATGATGTTCCTATTACGATTGGGGATGCGATGGATTCTTATGGTTTGGTTGTTGCTTGTGTTGACTCTCCCATGACTTCGTTGGAACCGGTCTTATCAAATAGAACTTTTATTGATGTTAAAGTTACGCTTATTTCTAATGAGTTTTGAAAGCTGATTTGGCGGTTAATACAGAGAGTATTTGTGTGGATCAAAATGATTAGCTTGAGGAGTCTTTTTCCTCACATTGTGGGGGTGATGGGGAGGATTTCCATGGGCTTGAAGATGTAGTTCAGGCGATGTATAATTTGAATGTCAATTGCATCATTGAAAAAACTTTTGCCCTGGGGGTGGAAAACGTCATTGAAGGAAGTTTGAAATGAAGTAGTTCATGCTCCTTTCTTTTTCTGTTGGCCCATTTCTTGGTTGGTCCTTTTGCATTTGGTTGGTGTCATTTTGGTTGTGGGCCCTATCTGATTTGCCTATTGGTTGTTGATGTTCGGTTGGGGGGCTATGTGTTGGGGGTTGGGAGGTGAGTTTGGGTTAATGATTGTTGTCATTTGGTGTTTGGGTTTGGGTTGACAGGGGTGTTGGGTTGGGGATCTGCTGGTGTGTCTTTTTCCTCTTGTGCTACTTTTTATTATCAGTTCTCTCCCTGGTGTTCTGTTCCTTTTGTCTTACTATGGGTAGTTTTGTTGGCTTTATTTTGCAGGCTTCTCTGATGCTCGTTTTGTTGCTTCTCGTGGGACTAGTGCTGGCTGCTTGGCCTATCTAGCTTGCATGTCTGATTTCGTTGGACCTCTCTTTGGCTCTCTCTTATGTTAGTTGGCCTTTTTTATTTTTATTGTTGTTTTTCTCTTTTTTATTTGGTTTTTCCTTTCTTTGCTTTTGTATTGTAATAGACTGAATCAAAGGCTTGTAGGTTTTGTTTCAAATGATGTATTTTTAGAGGGCTATTGTTTCACTAAGGACTTGTAATCTCTTGTTTTTTTAACGCATAGGCCCCTTCTCGTGGGTTTTATAAAAAAAAAAGAGTAACGCTTGCCCTGTAGGTTATGTAGCACTTACCCCCTTTCTCATTATGTCTACATGCAGAAAATAAACATGTGATTTTATTACTACATTGTAGTTAAAAGGTCGGTCATAACAATAGGATAAAGCATGTTATAATTATAGAACTTGTGCTATAATATTCATAGCAGTGACACTACATCTAGCAGTTTGGTCAATCGGTCATTATAATCTATGGTGTTCAATATCAACATAAGTTCAGTGTAATGACATGTGTCATATTATAAAAATAAATCAATTGAAATAAATTAACAATCATAACACATCACATCAGTCTTCACATATATATCATTACATCACATCATATCACATCAATACCCTCAGGCTCTTATACCTCCCAAATACATCATACATGCACCATTACATTACATCAATCCTTTTAATTGTCAGCCCTTATACCTCCCAAGCAATTCATATATACAATATCATGCCTTTATAACTCCCTGTGCACAACATAATTCATTTATACAATTGTTCATGTCCTTATGTCTCCTAGTGATCATTTCACATTAATTTCTAATCACATGAACATAAAAAAAACAATGCTCTTAACATATATGAATAAAATCTAATATACAAGTACAAAATTTCAAATGAACAACGAAGGTAATAGTGTTTTCAAGAAATTACATATACCTTCATCATTTACAAATCACAAGATCATTTATGGGCAGCATCATTTTCGTAAATTTGAAGTTATTATTATTCTATAGCCACTCCTATCAGTGTCAATATTCTCACTAAATAGTTAAAAAATTTCATGTCGTTAAAAATATCTAATGAAATTCTAGGTGTTCCTATCAACCTGACCCTAACAATCTATTCTACAACATATCATAAGTTAAATGATGGAAAGTTCCCCAAACTTCATTTACTTGAATATATTATCAAAACACTCATACAAATAACCCAATATGAAAATTGAGATAGGATAATGATAACATACCACAAACTGATCAATTTTTTCAATTAGCTTCTCGAGCGAAATCAGCTTAAGATCACCATAATCTACTTTCTATTTCTAAAATCTCTTTCTTTCTCTCTAGCTGGGTCTCTAAGAAATATTAATTTTAAAGTTATTTGGATAATTCAAAATTATTATTAATTTTAGTTGTACCAACACAAATGCATTTACTCTAAGTTAGCATTTATAATATTATAAGCTTTAGAAATTTGTTTTATTAAAATAATTATAAAAAATTAAATATTAGATACATAAATATGTGAAATGTAATAATTATAAAAATTTATGATATATATGTAAATCATTATTATTACTATAATATTTAAGCTTACACGTTTTCCTTTGGGTCCAATCTGTGCGTCTGTGCGCCAGTTGTTCTGTTGATTGATTAGGCGGCCCGTCGTCTTCTTTCTTTTTCTCCTGCTTGGACTCGTAGCAATTTATCAATGCCCACCTTCTCTGACCGGGGAAGCTCTGAAACAGCCAAAGGTCAAAGCAAGAGGAGTTCCAAGTCTTCTTCCTACTTGCTACAATCCTACCTTCTCCTCTCTCTCTCTCTCTCTCTCTCTCTCTCTCTCTCTCTCTCCCCCTTTCTCTATCGCTCTATATAATAGCAGTTGTGTTGGTCTCCTCCTAGCAATTGATCTCGGCCTCTCTATTTCCTGCTGCACGTTTCTCTCCAGAAGGAATCGTGAATCGGGAGGATCGAAAGGGAATCTGTAAAGAAGAAAAGGATGAATTTTGTCAGCCGGAAGATCCACCTCTACAACGTTACCATGGGCCTCTACATGCTAGATTGGTGGGAGAGATACCTATTCAGTATCCTAGTTCTTTCTATCCATCTTGTTCTCTTTAACTGCGTTCATTCTTGATTCCAATTAAAAATAGAATATCGATATTCCAGTTATATTCAACTTGGTTGCGGAAATTTTTTTTTTCTCTCTTGAAAAGAGGAAATTTTATAAGTTTTTGGGCATAATAGGTCTTAACTCGATCTAGACATATTGATCATCGTGTTGCTCTGGTTCATCTGCTACAATGGGACTCGGTCGGCCAGCGTACTCTACAACAGGTAATTTGGAGTAAATAAAAGTTTTCATTCTCTTACCTTTGATCCTGTTTTTCAAAAAAGATAACTTAGAATTGTTTAGTTTTTCATGTGTTGTACCTGTGCTCTCATGCATTAGTTTCACTTATCCGCAAAAGTTGGCATTTTATGATTCAGAATTTATGCTGATGAGAAGCAGACCAACATTTAAAATAACTTTGTATTTATATGAAATGGGTTCATCTCTAAACTACCTGCTTCATTATTCATTAGATGAACCTTATCTATCCTTGATGCTTATTGATCAATAAGCTCAAATTTTGCTTGTTTGAATCCAACTGCTCGATTCTACTTCCAAACTTTCATTTTGACTTCTGAATCAGCCTGTGCTATATGCTTTTCTTTTGAGTTCTTATGAATTCTTGAATTTGTAGAGGTTGTTTTGTATCTTAGCAATGCTATTCCCAATGCAGACTAGAAGCTGCTGAACATTTCTCAACTTGTGCTATGTGGCATGATTAATCCGATATTTCTGAGATTTAGAAAGTTCTAGATGGTTCATTTTTAATAAAAAGGGATTTAGTATTTATATATCTAATGTTAAATCTTTTTATCTATCTATGTAACATCTTAATTTATAAATGATATAAGAAATAACTAATATTAACTTACTAAAGTGAAGTATTCCTCGTCATGCATATATTTTGATGTCATGTAGAATCTAAACCTGTCAAATGAGTAAATATAAAAATTTAAACGGTAGATATATAACTACATATGAATTCAGTGCTAAGTATATAAATTCCTTAATTTGGTTTCATCCAAGTCACTGCTGGTTCTTCTCATCTTAAAGCACTTGTTGAAAGAGCACTTATTTATGTCCTAAGATTTATGAATCTTTTGGAATGTTGAACTCGCCTAAAAAGTCAAGAAGAAAATTACATATTCACATCACAATTAAGGCTTCGTTTGGGACAGCTTTATACATCTGCTTTTTTCCTACTTTCAAGAGATTTTTTATTAAAAAATAGCTTTACGAAGCCATAAAAAAGCCGTCCCAAACGAAGCTTAAATTTAAGTGTGCTGAATGTGCACTTAAGTATTCTTTTGGGTGCATATGTTGTGAATTGAGGTGTATTCGATGCATAGCACACACTAAAATACACCTAAATGCACGGAAAATGCGCATATCTAACCACGCACAGACTTATTTCTCCTCTAATTAAAATATTACTGTTAAGGATGTCAAGGCTGTATTTTTAGTAATATCAGATCAGCTGGCAGTCATTTTTGGCAAGTGATCTGCACAAACTTCACTTTTTAAAATATTTTAATTAGGCTTTTTGAGATCCAAAGGCACCTTACTCGATTGTCTACGCTGTTGCTTGTTTTTGAAATACTAGATGTTAAATTGGCTGACTTTTTTTTTCCCGAAATTTTCTGCTTAGTAATCTGGCAATAGAATTTGGACATATTCTCCCATTATACATCGAAAATTCTGCTTAGTAATCTGGCAATAGAATTTGGACATATTCTCCCATTATACATCGAAATTTTCTGCTTAGTAACCAGGAAAAATGGCAATAGGAAGATTAGTATATTTTGGTCAATTTATCAGACAATGCAACATACCTCTTCTGACATTGAAGTGTAGCATCCTAGAAACTATTAGGCTACCACAGGAGATTCACTGCATGAAAGTTTTTTTTTTTTCTTTTTTGGTTCAGAAAAGCTTGTTTGAATGAAATATATTGATAATTTTGATTTACATTTATTTTCCTTTCAGCCACATCAAGCCCAACTTAATGATTGGGGGGAACTTTGCACCTGCAGGAAACATATCATATTAGATGTCAACAAACTAGATAAGGATGATTTGTTTGAACTATTGTTAAGATGTAAGCATGCAAGCTTATGCTTCCTCAGATATCAAGACTGTCATCATTATGTTTGTAAATCTAATTAGTTCTTCTGTTATTAACAAACAATTTGTTTTCCCAGCAATGTCCTGGTGTGATAATCTATTTTGTTAATTACTTCCTGTCATGATTTTGATTTTCTGCAACTTCATCTATGAAATTTCAGAGGAATTCTCTGTTTATGATGTTATTCATTTTGTCTCTTATGTGATAATGAAAAATGCTGATGAAATTGTTTGTGAGATTCAATCTATGACTGTTTGAATGAATTAGCTTTGAGATCAGTGTTATACATGATTTATCATTCAAAATTTATATTTCAGTTATTTTAAATCAAAATAAACTATTTTGAGAGATATTAGGAATGAATTTGGGATGATTTTCAGAGTCAACTAAGAAACACCCATATTAAGGAGATTCTTGGTAGCTTAGAACTTGAGTGAACTATTATTTAAAAAAGTTGGCTAAAACTTGGGGGAGTGTTTGGATTTGGGGCAACTTTTTGATTGTTTTGTTTTTCAGATTGTAATTACACTTTTATTTGACAAATTTTTTTTCTATTTTTTCATCATTTTTAAAATTTTTTTGTAATGAGAAGCTGATTTTTACAATTAGATCTACTAATGTGCTGTAAAACAACTTTCACAGCTCTAGCTGTTGTTTGGAATCCTAGCGAATTACTTTTGGATTTTGCTTTTCTAGACTTACCTTCCCCCGTTTTCTTTTTATCTGAAATTCCCTCCGGTTAGGATATCAGATGTTTGCTAGCTACTTGTTGGATCCATATTTATTCATTGATAATATAAGATTCATACCTTCAAAGCTATGAGATTTTAGTGGATAGAAGCATGATGAAAAAAAAAAAGAGGAAAGACAAGAAGAAGTGTGTTAAAGGAACCCAAATCTAAAGAGAGGAGCTATGAGATTTTATTACTAATGTTCATTGTATAAGAAAACATTCCAAAAGTCCAGAAAATGGCTCTTTTATGCTATATTTATAGAATTTTGTGTTCTATAGGAATGACAATACAAAATATAAAGAATATGTAAAAAATATGTAAACCGACAACATACATGAAATGAGTCTATGTTGATCATGTGCATGTGGACAACTATAATGATTTATTGAAGTCAATAATTTTCCCGAAAATCAAATTGCTATAGTCATGGGCAAGTTGATGACTTCTTGAGGAATCTGTCGATTTCTTAAGGAACTAAAAATATGTCAAAGCCATTGCACTCGCCTTTTCTTTGGATGAGTTCATAGATTGTAGTTGGTTACTTGAAATGAATTCATGTCATTGTTACTGACGTGGGCAAGTTCATTTATAGATTTGAATAGTTCCTCTTGATATAAGATCAAGTAAATTGAGTTGATTTGGCTTGAAATGGATTGATTAAGCTTGAACCAGTCCTACTTGGCTTAGACCTGATTTTTTGAATATTTGATTAAACACTACTAATATTTTATGTTGGCTTTCCAAGGCACACAACCCCTCTTTTTGTCAGAAGAGTGACTAAGTTGAGTACTATCATTGCTTAACTTTTAGTGTTTCCCTTTCACCATTGCTCTAAGTTTGCAATTGATTGATGCCTAATATTTGATGCTCTTCTCTTCTCAGTTAACTAATGTGCCCTCCTATCCAAAGACTGACCAAGTTGGTTGCTCATAATCACCTCACTTTAAACTTTTCTTATCGACCATTGCTTTGCTCTAGCCAATATCATTTTTCAAAGTTTGTTAGCCACTAATGTCTAAAGCTCGCCTTTTTGGTCATTTAGTCTCACTTCTTATCAAGAAAATGATCAAGCAAACATTTTATTAGGAATGGAGTAATTGAATGATTTATGTCGTATTTGTATTGATTGGTAAAGATTGGTTGTATGAGTTAGGTTTAAGCTAAATTATGAGATCCAAGAAAGAATATCTAGTTATTTACCTTGAAATTCAAGATGTTTCAAGATGAAATCCAAAAGCTATGTCACCTATGTCATAATCTAGGATTCAATTCAAATGATATGCCCTTTATGATATAATCCATAATAAGGCTAATATTCTGTGACTCCTCCACATTCAGGATTTGGTTTAAACAGTTTCAAACCGATTGAAAAAAGACAAATCTTTGAATTTTTGAGTATTGAATACATTTGCATGTCTTTGAGAGTGTTTTAATACATGAAAATGATTGCATGCGTTATAGAATGAGTCGCAAGTGGTTGGCATGAATTTTGGCAAAATTAAAAAAATATTACTATTTGAGCCGCTTCGCATTGGGTGTCCGAGCATCTTAGTGCTGCTATAGGATCAGATGCCAAATAATGGCATTACAGTGCTATAGTCTTAGGTTTTTGAGTTTTGCACTAGCGTCGCAGTGCTTGGATAGTAGCATCGCAGCGCTAGACCATTAACAATACATTAAATATATTGTAAAAGCATTATTCCATTCATTTTGACTTAGCTGTCGGCTTAGTAGGAGAGAGAAAGAGAGATGTTGGAGAGAGAAAAATGGATTTTTGGGCCGCTTGAAAAAGTTGTCCAGATCAAGGTATGTCACATTATGCTTATCTCAGTTTTAAAAAATACGAAGTTTTTTTTTTAATTTTTGATTGAATTTATATTTTCATTAGTGAAAAATGTGGATAACTTTGCACCGGTAAACTTTAGCAATGTAATTTTTTATATGTTATAAAGATTAAGATTATGAACGTTTTGAGTATTTTCTAAAAATTTTAAATCTAATATTTATTGTATGATTTTTATCAAATATAAAATAATATGGACATTGAAAATAGTGTTGCAGTACAATTAATATCTTAAAATAATATTTTATAAAATTCATGATAATTTGGTTATATTTTGAAACTGTGAATTTTGCTTAATAATATTTCATGTTGCCTACTGTTATAGGAAATTGTGCAATTTTGATATGCGTTCAATTGTGTTTTAACTGCTATAATATGATGAAATATGTATATATCAAAAGATTACGTGGCTATAAGCTCTTAAAGAGTATATCTTAAAAGATTGCAGTACTATGAAGATTTCATCCCCTTATACATTCAAATTATAGCCACCAGAACATATCTTATAAACCCTAAAAATTCATATATAATGTAATTGAAAAATCTCTATTTGGAGATATAAGGGGCTACAATCTTTTGAGATTATGTTTATGTAAACGAATATTTAGATGCTTATAAGATATGTTCTGGTGGCTATAAGCTATGTTCTGGTGTTATAAGTACAAAAGGTAGTCATAAGAGGCTAAAATTCTTTGAGATTCTATCTAGTTTGGGCAAACAAAAGATGCAACTGATTTGAAATTGATACGAATTGTTCTGTGATATGAATTTTAATTTATTTAATTGCTCAGTTTTAGTATTTAAATATTTGGATAACTATTAAGCTTTTAGTACTGCACAATGATTTATTATACTACATTTAACTACTTTTAAATATTCTAAAAAAAATATTTAATAAAAGAATTTTGAAATTTAGATCGGTATGTGTGGCATGCTGAGTATGATTTTCCTTCTGATTTTTAAGATCTGGGAAAGAGAAGGAGCTTGTTAATTAATAGTTTCAGAATTTGATTAGAGTTGGTAGATATTTCTTTTATTGATTTTTGTACAGCATAACTAGTTTATTATTTAGTTATGAAATTTTTATTTGTAGTAATGTACTGTTATATATACATTTTGATGAAATGAAAGCAATCTTAAGGAGGAGTTTATTTTTAGTATTTGAAAGTTTTAGTAGCTATGTAGTTTGTTTAAAAAAAATTATAAGATGATCTGAAACATTTCAAAATTAGATCCTGGAATTTGCCTGTTACAGCTCAACATGATAGAACGTATCCTGATCGGGTTGGATTGTGACATATTCAACCATTGTAGTTATGCCTACAACCTAAAAAATAATGACATATGCTATGACCATTTTTCTTTTTATTCCATGGTTGATAGTCTACATGCAATGTTATATGTAGATTCTTATAATGTTCAATGATTAATATGCTTATTGCTTCATTCCCCTATTGTGTTTACCATTAGTTAGAACTATAATGTATCAACTAAGTTATATATTTTTATATAATTAACTCCAATTAATTGATGATTACTTTTAAAGAAAGTTTTTGATGGACTATGTTAGGAAAGTATTTGGAAGTAGTCTTTAGATTAGGCATATGTATACTTATGATAGATGTATGATTCCAAACATTCAAATGTATATTAAAAGATGATCACATGTTAGATGCAATATTTCTAGTTATGTTTATTCATATGACTATATGCATATGGAAAAATTTATCTGTGTTGTAAATTTATGATTTAATGTGTACTCAATGAATTTGGAATACTTATTTTGGAAAAAAATGTTTTTAAACTATGATGTGGCTTTTTAAAGTATGTATAAAATTTTCAATCTTATCTAACCATTCGTTCCCCCCTCAGGACTTTGAACTCCCAAGCTAGATTATGATAGTAACATTGCACAACTTTTAATATTTCAAATCAAAATTGCTCAGTGCTTGCCAATGATGATCATTTGTACTCTTTTAAATATCAATGTATGATGCTCATCTCCTCATTGAGCTCATCTCATATTTCATCAAGAAAATGAACAAACTAATCGTTCACCCTCATCAAATTTTTAGATTTTTCTTGTCAATTATTACTTGATGATATGTAATGATTGATGTTTGTGTCTATTAATTGCTATTATTGAACATCCATTTTCTTAATCCCATGATCTCACCTCTCATAGGAGAATATTAACTTTAACACCTACTATCTTTTGGATGCCTGACATTCCTCTTAACAATCACTCGATACTTGTTAACAATTAGAGTGAAACATAGGTAATGAACAATATTAGACTATATTATGATTTAATACCATATAAACATGCATTATGATGAGAGAGGGGAGAAAGTCAAGGGGTGATTGAAAAACCTAGGTTAAGTGATACTCAGAAGGCTAAAGAGAAGAAGATACAACTAGAGCCAATCATGAAAGAAGACAACACACTCGAGTATCTAGAATCGATTGAAATCCTTCCACAATGTTTAAAACAATAAATTCAATAACTTATGCTTAATATTTTGAACTTTAACCTTTCCCACATAATGTTTGGTTGGTTAAGTGCACCAAAAAGCCATATGAAATGTAAAATGGGATATACTTGCATAGTATTTTTAAACTGTTTTATTCATATGTTTGATGTACAATTTAATTCTCTAAGTAATTTTAAATATGTAATCTTACTTATTTTTATTGTATATTTGTCGTTAATGATGCTAGTTCATATCACAAATTTTTTCAAGCTTTTCATTATATTATCGGAGAAATTATTCTGTGCGAACGCCAAACACAACTCTACGTCTGGACGCCGCAGTACCGAGCGGTACCAAGCCGCGGTATTGAGCAGTACCGAGCCGCGCTATAATAAAAAAGGTGACATGATACATTCTGATTACTCTCCAGACGACATTCAACAGCCGCACAAAATAAATTTTCTTATTATATTCGAGGATTTTAGATGCACATATCGTTAATCGTATCGATGCCCTACCAGTGAGATCTCATCCTTGCATTCACCATAAGATCCAATGATGCCTTTTATTATGACATCCCATCATTTTGAATGTCCTTCATGGTGAGATTTTATCATGATAAGAGAGGGGTCAATTGAGTGATATCTTAAATAAATTTTAATTTAGATATTAAATATGTAATATAAGATAGTAGTGAATGTTATTTTCTATGTAAATCCCCAAATATAAGATATTGTGGTCTGCGGACTGCGAGTTCAGAACCACTCGACTCGAGCTAAAGAATCGGACGTTGAAGCCTTCAAGCCACCTTACATGGTCGGGCCTGCAGCCGGCGGCCGGTCGTCGTCGTCGTCGTCGTCGTCGATGGCCGTCCTACGTCAATCCATGTCATCCTTCTTCTCTTCACTCCCCGTTCTTCTCTTGGTATCGCTTCTCCTCTTTTCCCTACGCTCCGCTCTTCTCGCCGGAACCCTTCGCCTCTCCTCCCTCCCTGATACCGATCCCCTACTCCGATCACTCCTTTCCCGTCTCTCTCCTCCCTCTTCATCTTCTTCTTCGCCCACCTCATCCTCCTCTAAAACCCCTCGTTTGTTCCACCTCTCTCCTGCCGTGCCCCTCGCTGACGACTTTTTCTCATCTTCGCCGTCACTCAGTCGCCGTTCCTCACCCAACTCATCCTTTTCCTCCCCGATCTATATCTTCCTCTCCTTAAATTCTAGTGCTTTGGCTAGGGTTGGGATTCGCCCTAAGTACACCCCTGATCCACCCTCCCGCATCCTCTTTTCCCTCTCAGATTCCGAGAACGCCTCCCAAGAAGAGGCCGATCGGGCTGCAAAAGGCTTCTCATTAGGCAAGGACGGACTCCAGCTTGTCCATCTCCTCTCCCTTCTCTCCTCCGCCCACGCGGTCGCTATACTGGGATTTATCCTCTGCTATGCCACTGCTTTTGGTGTTGTTTTCTATTGCGTTGCCTGCAACATGCTCTCCCGACCCGTACCGTCTCTCACCCAGGCCCTTCGGTATGGCGCAAGATTAGGAGTCCGGCGCCTCGTCGGGTTCGTATTCTTGAAGTGGGCCATCAGGGACGCGCTGGTTCAGCTCCTCTGCATCTGGTTCTTTGCCAACGTCGAGGACCAGAACAAGCTATTCAAGCTCTTCATCAAGGTCAAGCTCATGCCCTTCTCCTTAACCGTGTTGTCCGGGAATGAAGATACTGAGCTGCCTGGGTTTCTGTTTGTTTGGGGGCTATTGGACTTGGCGGTGTCCATGATTCTCGTTTTGGTGCCTTGGATTGTTGTTGTGGATGATATTAGAAGGACAGGGCAAGAAGTGGTGAAAGAAGGGGTCTTTCTGGTGACGTTAGTCACTAGACAGTGTATGTGGATGAAATGCTTAGAGATAGCCTTGAGCGGAAGGCTGGGGAGGTTGCTTCTTTCTGCATTTGCTGGAAGAAGATTTGCTATGTGGGCTCAGGCAATGCTAGAGGTTTATTTCATGGTGGTCTGGTTGGTTGTGTACTTGGAGGCACGAAGAAAGGACTGCGAATTAGGGGGTAGGAGATTTGGAAGGGAAGAGCTGGAGCGGTGTATTGACAGGCTCTGATGACGGTGCTGATGGCGAGAGAGGGTTTTCTGATTGTAGTTAGTATCATGCAATTTGCAGAGGTATTAATTAAATACCATTTTGATTACTTACTTACAATTAGTCTTGTTTTACCTTGACACTCTTGTTACTTCCGTATTGCTTGTTTCTTTATTGGGGAGTCATGAATTTGTATGTACAGTTTCACAACTAATAGATTCCATGTAGATTTTGAAAGTGTTTGGATGTTTTATGGTTATATGTGATCCACGCATCATGTAAATAAAATGAATGTCGTTGTTTCTCACATATTATCAATTTCAATATTTTATTTTATGTAGATTTTCATGGTTTATAGTTACTTATGATCCCATTTGGAGCACAAAGCATGCCATTAAGTGGTTGTTCTTTTAATAATTATATTCTGCTATCTTCACCATTCCTTTTATTTTTAGATTACAATCTATATGCAACTGAAATTTTGATGATACAAATTTTTTACTGCCAAAACTGAACCTCTCATGGTAGTGCTTTTCCCTCCTGGTTCCTAGCATAGTTGTTGTCATGGATTTGTCTCAATTTGTGAAGGTGTTCTACACCAAGAAATGACTTTTCTTGTCAACCTTCTTTTAAGATGTGAGAATACATGAATTTGTTGAGCTCTTTATGACGATGTGTTTCAACTTGGTAAGTTTCACTGTTCGTTGTTGTATATTTTAATTGGAAAGTTGGTATGTTACTTATTTTCTCATTGCATTGATATTACCCAATCAACACAGTCGTTGACATTTTGAAGTCCTGGATGAAAAAAATGGAGGGATGCGTTAGATAGTCGTCAACTAGCATAAAATTTGTCGAATAATCATGACATGAATCCTTTAATACATTGTGTTAATGCTAAGGTGTTCCCTGGAAGCGATGCGCTGTGTGGCCTGAATACAATAAAAAGTGTGCAAGGGTTGCTACACCGGGGCTTGGGTGTCATGTTAAATAGGCAATAGTCCCCACATCATGGATGGATGTGGGAAAATAAGCAAGTCCATGAAACTAAAATTAGGATATGAACTTTGGTTTTTTTACAACAAATTAATGGATTTGATAGATTTTATGATTCATAGAAAGATAAATATTCAATGTATTCAGAAAACTAAATGGATTGGAGAGAAGGCTAAGGAGATTGATAATTTAAGATTTAAATTATGGTATTTTGGTAGGAGTCATATTAGAAATGGCGGTGTGATTAAAGATAGGAATTTGAAGGATAATGTTGAAAAATTTGTAGAATTGAAGATAAAATTATACTTTTAAAGATTATTGTTGATGTTATGATTATTAATATTATAAGTGCTTATGCTCCTCAAGTTGACTTAGAAGAATTAATGTAATCTTGAAGAAAGAGTTCTTATTGGAGGAAATTTAAATGAATGTGTTGGTAGAGAGGTAGATGATTTTAAAAACATTCATGATGACTATGAGTTTGGAGTGACTAATGAAGGTGGTAAGACTACATTAGATTTTTGTATATATTATGATTTTGTAATTGCTAATGCTTTATTTAAGAAAATAGATGAATATCTAATCACTTATAAGAATGTATATACTATATAGTAAAACTCAGAATAATTATTTTCCTATAAGAAAAATAGATAGTTTAGATTGCAAAGATTGTAAAGTTATTTTGAGTGAAGGTTTATGTACTCAACATCGCTTATTAGTTTTGAACGTTAAGATGAACATGCAAAATATGAAAAATAAAATAAAACGTTGTTCTAGAATTAAATGGAGGCATTTAAAGAATAATAACAAAAATATTTTTGAGAGTAAGTTTCTAGATCTTAAGATTTTATCTATGTATGAGGAAACTAATGTTATATGTGAAAAAATAGTTAGTAATATTAAATTCGTTACAAAAGATGTGCTTAGAGTGTAAAAGTGAAAAGCTATTAATAATAAAAATAGTTGTTGGTGGATTCCAAATGTGCAAGAAAATAAAAAAAACATAAGAAGATTTATTATAAAAAATTGGTTTTGATGTAAAAATTCTGATAATTATGAGAAATATAAAGATACCCTTAAAGAGTCTAAGAAAACAGTATGCGATGTAAATATTTTAGCTTTAATAATTTATATAATAGATTAGATACTAAAGAGGACGAAATATATATGTATAAATTAGTCAAACAAAAAGATAAGAATAATAAATATTTATTTTAAGTAAAGTGTATCAAGGATGATAATAAAAAAATGCTTTTATTAGAAGAGTATATTTAACAAAAAGTGGATGAGATATTTTATTAAACTTTTCAATGAAGACTGTGAGAATACGATTGACTTTAGTGACCTTAGCATCCTAAAAGAAAATAAATATTTTTGTTTTTATCGGCGTATTAGTTAAATCAAAGTTAGAGAGATTTAAAAAAAATGAAGTGTGAAAAAGCTGTTGGACCTGATGATATTCCAATAGAGGTGTGAAAATTAGGGGTGTCAATTCGGGTCAACCCGTCGGGTTCGGGTCGAACTCGACCCGACACGGATCTAAACGGGTCAACCCGAACCCGACCCGTTTGAAAAAATGGGTCGGGCATTTCAACCCGGACCCGACTCGGCCGGGTTGACCCGACTCTACCCGCGAAATGGCAGTGGGGCAGCGTCGATGGCGCAGGTTCGGATTTCGGAGATCGACAGCGTTGTGACGGCGCGTTGCGCGGGCGCAGCAGGCTGCAGCGGCGACGGCGCTGGCGACGGCGCTGGCGGCAGCGACACGCTGCAGGGCAACGCGGGCAGCGGCACGCGGCAGGGCAGCGCGGGCATCACGCGGCAGCGGCAGCGCGGGCGTCACATTGCGGCACGCGGCAGCGGGGAGGCACGCGGCATGCGCAGCACGTGAGGACGCGGGCAGGGCAGCAGCGGCAGGGCAGAGCAGGCAGTGAAAAATTCAAATTTTTTTAAAATAAACGGGTTTGCAGGTTGACCTGGCAACCCGCCGGGTTAACCCGAACCCGACCCGTTTGATAAACGGGTCGAATTTGTGAACCCGAACCCGACCCGTTTATCAAACGGGTCGGGTCCAACCTGGATTTTCCGGGTCGGGTCCGGGTCGGGTTTTCGGGTCGTGTCAAATATTGACACCCCTAGTGAAAATGCTTAGGTGATGAAGGAATTTTCTGGCTTACTAAACTTTTAAATATTATTTTGAAGACTAAAAAGATGCCAGATGAGTGAATAATGAGTGTGTTGGTTTCTATTTTTAAGAATAAATGTGATGCACAAGTTTGTGTGAATTATAGAGGAATTAAGTTAATGTATCATACTTTTAAAACTGTGAGAGTGAGTTATGGAGCATAGGTTATGACATGATACTAATGTTTCTCAAATCAATTTGGATTCATGCGGGTAGATGTACTATAGAAGCTATACATTTATTGAGAGGTTTGATGGAGAAGTATAGAGAGAATAATGATGATCTTCATATGAAATTTATTGATTTAGAGAAAACATGTGATAAAGTTGCAAGGAAAGTGCTATGGAGAGTTCTAGAAAAAAAAGAGTTTAATAATGCTTATATTCATGTCATTAAGGATATGTATGCAGGAGCTGTTATTTGTGTTCACACACAAAGTGGTTTGACCAAGTATTTTTTTGATATTTTTATTGGATTACATCAAGGATCAGCCTTAAGTCCATATCTTTT
>JADPUM010001892.1:0-27001 GCA_016618105.1 Dendrobium huoshanense
AATGAACTTCCTGAAGCATTGATTGCATCAACTTTAGACTTGATAAGAGCTAAATATTGTGCCATGGTCATGTCCTTCATTGAAATATGATGTAACTCATTCTTGAGTTGCATAATTCTTGCTCTGTTAGTGGATTGCAGTCTTTTGTCAATAGTCATCCATATGCTTGCACATGTGTCTAAATTAAGGACATATGGTAACAGGGAATCAGAAATCACGGAGTATAAAGCTGCTGCCAGATTTTGATCAGTGTGCATCCACAGTGTATAGTGAGAATTTGGTGCGGGTAAGCCATTATTCCCTGTGATAAACTTGCTCGGACACTTTGTTGTTCCATCAAGATATCCCTCATATCCATTAGCTTGAAAAATTTTGAGTACCTGAGCTCGCCACATCGGATGATTCTCAGCTGTTAAATGTGTATGTATAATGTTCTTGATATTGGCCATAACAAATTTGAGCTGAGGTGAAACTGTATAAGTGACAGTTTCCTTAACTGTTTCTGTAGTCATATCTTGTTGTGATGATGATGAAGCTACAACAGCTCTGATACCATGTTAAATAGTAATCACAGAGATAATAAAAGCATACCTTGCTCAGAGTAACTTCTTCTTCCTCCTTCATTCATATTGTATATTTTCAAGCTTACTGTAATTCTACATATCGTTGAGTATATAAAGCTCGTGAGAGAGGAAATCAACAGTGGTGATTAGCTGAGTTCGTTAGGAGGGAACGGCCTAGATTGCTCAGCCCATTTCAACGATTTCTGCAGGCGTTGGTGAAGCACGATCCTCTGACAGATACCTTTCCAGCTCAGCTTTGTTATCAGTTATTATAGAAATAAATATTTTTAAAAGAACTATTTTATGAAGGCCTATTATTATGGGAAGGCTGCTTATCATAAAAAGGGCAAAAATGAAAGTGCCACCAATCGCAAGAAATACCTTTCCAGATAACAGAGGCTATTTAGAAATTCTATTAGAATTAGTGTAAAATTTATTATATAATGCCCCAAAAGTTATTTAATTTGTTAGCTCAATGATTAAGATAGAGATGGAGAAAGAGATAGAGAAAATATTTGAATTTTATTTTGGAATGATTTTACGTACCTTATCTTTATATACATGTGTTATGCCTTTTTGAAATGAAACTCTTCCAAATGAATGATCAAAAGCTTCATCTGGATCGGGCATGAGTCGGTCACTGTAAATAAATTCAAAACTTTAAGAGTGCCTAGAATATTATTCAAATTTTTCACTAACATGAGAGAGAGAGGTTTAATTAATGTGACTAAATTTTGTATTTGAAGGGTTTCATTCGTTTACCTTTTCTTCATAAGTGATAGCATGCCATAGGTCCCACCTCCACCCCCCACCACCTCCACCTCCACCTCCACCACCACCACCTCCCCCCCCCCCCCCACCACCTCCTCCACCACCACCACCCTCCAACATTACTTTTTTTTTACACTTATACCTACTCCTACCCTAACCCCTACCCACTACCCCTACTCCACTACATGAAAATCATCTATTACCGGCAGAATTTTCGGAGGATTTATTTCCGACAGATTTTCTGGTGGATTTTAATAATTTTTGAAAAAAATCATATATTCATAATTTAATTAATTAATAATTTTGTAGTTTCTTTTAATTAATTATTAAATTAACAATTTATTTTGATTAATTATTAATTTAATAACTTAGTTGATTAAGTATAAATCTAATATAAAAAAAGTATAAATCTAATAAAAAAGTATTAATCTAATAACTTATTTTAATTATTAATTAAAATAATTAATTTTAATTAATTATTAATTTATTAAAATTTAATTAATTATTGATTTAATAACTTTTTTATAGAATTTGACTATAATGCCGGGCATGGCAGCAGAGGGTTCCTAGTCACAAAAAAAAAGAATTGATTATTATAAATATTTAAAAAATTTCATTTTGTCAAATTAAATAATATCAAACTAAAATAATAAGAAAAGTTTAAACATTTAAATAATAAGATATATTTGTAATTACTTGTAATATTCAATAAGTTATAAAAAAATATATATATAATAAACAAAGTTTTGATCAATTATGCATAAATGGCGTGATGGTTGGTGGGCATGCAGAAATTTTGCGAGCAAATGGAGGGGAGCAGAGTTCGAACCCAGCCTTGTGCGCACGCGTGGCGGGCCAAAGCGCAGATTGACAACGCAAGCGAATCGGGTTGGTGCAGACTGGGCTGGGCTAGCGGGCAGCGCAGCTCATGTTGCTGGCAGCATAAGCGGTGTGGAGCATGTGGGTTTTGGCGTGGGTTTGCGGGCATGCTGGCGTTTGGGCTGGGACGACAAGTTTTGAAATTTTCTTTTTAATTGTTCCCGCGACTTTTCCGCCGGCACGCGATCGGACAAATTTTCGGTGGAAATAATCCGCCGGAAAATCCGACAGTTTTTTTTCGCCGAAAATTTTTTCAGACGTGTGTTTTACCGGTGAAAAATTTTTCGCCGAAAATCCGCCGGAAGTTTTCAAAATTAGCCGAAAAATTCGTCGGTAATACATGATTTTTATGTAGTGCTTCTATCCTCACCCCCACCCCCCTACCACTATCCCTAACTCTACCTCTTACCTCTACCCCCTACACATATACAACTGTCTACCCTACCCTTAACACCTACAGCTACCACAACCATGCACCTACACCTAACTCTATAGCTACATACCCCTTTCACCTATACCTACTTCCACCCTCCACCTCTCGATCCCCCTATATCTGCCCTAACCTCCCTACACCTACACTTACCTAAAACCCCCTTTACACCTACACCTACATCTACACCTACTCACCTACATCTAGTTCTATCCCCCTACCCATATCTACTCTTACCTTTTTTTTTTTCTTTCATACTTCATTCAATCACAGAGGTGTATCTACTCTTACTTACCTATACCTACACCTACTCATATCCCCAACCTACACCTAGTCCTTACCTACGTACCCCAACCCCTACTTAGGCTGCAAGAGCAAGTGTGATTGTGCAAGCATGAGTGTGTAAGGAATGGCCTTCAGGGCTAGGGCTAGGGCAAGTGCAAATGTATGTTGGTAAGGGAGAGGCCACAAGGGAGAGTGATTTTATGAGCATGAGTCAGCGAGGGAGAGGTTGTGAGGGTAATGACGAGAGTGAGGGTGATGGAAAGTTAGGGCGAGTGCAAGCTGGTAAGGGTGAGCGTGTGAGGGTGAGAGCGATTGCATATGCATGAGCGAGCGAGCGAGGGTTAGGTTATGAGGGCGAGGGTGAGGGTTATAGTAAGGGCGAGGCCAAGTGTGAGCACGAGTGAGCAAGGGAAAGTGGGAGCGCGAGCGGGCAAGGGAGAGGCCGTGAGGGCAAGTGCAACTATGCAAGCACGAGAAAGGCAAAAGGGCGAGGCCGCATGGACGAGTATGAAGGCGAGCTGGCAATGGTGAGCCGACGAGCCCCATCACCTACCTCCCCTCCCTTTCTATCTTCTCTCTCTCTCTCTCTCTCTCTCTCTCTCTCTCTCTCTCTCTATCTCTATGATGAAATGGATTTATCAGGAATGGCTTTGCAAGGGAGTTTTTATAATGCCCGAGTAAAAAAACTTTATAACTTGATTGAAGGGGAGGGAGACAAATGGATCAAAACTCCAACTTCTTTCCTCCTATTTAGGGCCAACTCAAATTGCTAAGTCAAAGAGAGAACTTTCCAATCAAATATTGGCTCACGTAATTATATAAGATATGGTTTGATGGATACATTTTCAAAAATATTTTTTATATGTTTTCTTTTATACATTAAAGAAAAAGAAAATGGGAATTGTCGGAATAAAAATGATAAACTATATGCATATATTCAAATGTTATGCTCTATATATAATAATGAATAAAATTAAATATCACAGACGGCCATTGTTCCATTTCTGTTCAAACTTAGATAAGTTGGCATCAAATACTTTCATTCTTTCACAATTCTCATGTCCAATCGGTGAACTCAATTCGAGATCATATGAAATATTGAAATTATAAATTAAAACTTAATCTACAATATGAAATAATTAAATTTAAGAAAAATTAAATCATAATTTAAAATAAAAACTATATTTTGAAAGGAGAACAAAATTTAAATTTACAAAATTGGACACCGCTCATATTAATAGAGTATATTTGTTCTTTGAAATTTATTACTGTATAACTTTATGTTAACTATTATGAAAATTTTAATTAAATTAGCTTCTTATAGTATAGTAAAACAGGAAATTAAATTAAATATAATGTCATAATTTTTGCATCCTGGAGTATTCATGGCGGTTGAGAAATATAAAGTTTAACGTCTTAGTTTTGTACGAATTTGGATTGTTAGGTTATGGCTTAGTTCTAGTACTTGACACCTTGATAAGGCATCCAACCCACGCATGAATCTCAACCTGGGGTAAGAATAAACTTGCACAGGAATTGTTAGATATCTATGGATCCCGAAAAAAATATATATAAAACAAGTATGCATACAAAACATTATATATATATATATATATATATATATAGGAGTCAATATTTCAGAAAAAAACGTTAGATAGAAGTGCGAGTGCGGACCATGGGGTTAGCTCGATTGCAGGCCGCGGAGGTGAGGCAGGCAAGCACGGGTGCAAGGCTGCGAGCGTAGGTGTGAAGCTGCGAGCATAGGTGCGAGGCTGCGAGTGAGAGCATTAGCGAGGCAAGCGTGCGCGGGACCGCTAGTACGAGACTGCGAGCGCGGGGGCAAGGGAAGGGAAAGCGAGACACAGTGGTGAGCGTAGGGCGAGGTTTCGATGTGGAGCGGGATGGGGGCCTAGTTCAATTTTGGGTTGCTTTTGGGTTTTTGGGTTGGGCCAAACCTGACCCGAATTTGCATTTGGGTTAGGATTTGAAACCCAAACCATTCTCATTTCCCAAACGGGTTAACTCGAACCCAAAATTTTCAGGCCAAGTTCGGGTCATATTTTTGGATCATGTCAAATATTGGGGAAATTATTAGGTCCGGACACTGGAACTAAAAATAAGTCCGGATATTCACTTAAAATTGGAGAGATTTTCATATACTATGGAAATCCAATAATTCCTAAAACAATCTTTATTTTGTGGACCTATCAGATCAACTTGCATATATATATATATATATATATATATATATATATATATATATATATATATATATATATATATATATATCTTGAGCAAGTGTATCAGAAACATTTAATAACCAATAGGAAAAAAGTTCTTTATAATAAATCGTTATCTATATGAAGAAGATTTATTAAATTCAACTATTGCATGAGAACAAATTTTGATATCAACGTTTCAAGATTAAAATTTATGTTTTAATTAACATGATAGAACTATCTACACATTAAATAACATCATAATATAAATATCAAAATTTTGCTTTTGTCCTTAGCCCTAATTTGTTTCAGAATTGAGATTTGCATCCATCTCCGCTCTCCTAGACTTGTAGCATCTTCTCCGCCTTCATTTCTACTCTTATGGAGCTTCCTCCTCGTTCCTTCGACCTCATGGATCTAAAGAACCCTTGTTGTCACCTCACCAATTCATCTGAGCTTCCCAATTGTATAAGTAAATATGTATAAGCTGCCTTATTCATTTAATACGCAAGTTGAATAGGAGCTATATATATGAATATATACAACAACAACAACAACAACAACAACAACAACATCAAATGTTTACATAATCGGATTAGGTTATGGTCAACCTGTTATGACTCGGGTCAATTCGGGTTGGACCGGAATCCGTCCTGTTAACCCGTTTTGACACCTCATAACCATTATATCATTATTTGGTTTATCAAGGTGTATGGGGAGAGCTATAGTAGTGGATTGAGCTGGCTAAATTTATAACCAAAAGGTTACAATATTCAATTAATTCCACTTATTGTAACTTATGAAGACCTGAAAATTGACTTAGTTGTTTTAGGAATGTATACAGGAGAGTAGAGATAGGACTCTAAGATTGACCTATATGATGAATGTGAAAGATTGCCTGATCAAAAGAGAATTGACTAGTGGGTTTAATTAAAAGTAAAATTGATCATTTATGTTTTAGCTCCTATGAGTTTTACTGGTAAAATGGTTATGAAATTGTATTTTCCCACCACTGCCAGTCAAAACATTTCAGTGAACTTGGGTGTGTTATGATTTATCAGCATTAAATCATAACACATTGAGCCACCTCAGGCTTAAATTAATTATTATATTCTCATGTATGTGAGGTGGCACCGTGTAATTGGTTGATTGTAAACGGTCCACTCTCTCCTTCTCTATTTAAGCAATATGTCTGTAACATAGAGTATCAAGAAATACAACTCTACTCATTTTTCTTTATCTGTCTTAAGATTCCTTTCTTTGTTCTTCTTGTTTCTGCCAAGAACCGCTGAGTTCCACATGGTATCAAGAGCGGGTTGAAGCAAGACGATCTTGAGGTGCATTTTTTCCTCGATGTACGTCCACTTCCTCCAACACATCTCGTACTGGCGAACATACCGATCCGATCATCGCCGAAGCTTCGTCCATCCCGTCGAATATTAAATTTGTTGTATCCAATCTCAAGCACATCGTTCCAACTCAACTCTCCGCTGATAACTATGCTCTATGGAGATCCCAAATCCTCAAGATCCTCCGAGTAAACGGGTTTGAGCAGTTTCTCGACTCCATTCTTCCTTCTTCGCCCCGTTTCTTGACTCAATCTGATGGCTCTCAAAACTCCAACAACGTCTATGCGCAATGGCTGTTAACGGACCAAAATCTCGCTACATCAATTTGCTCCACCATCTCACCGATGGTTCTTCCTTACATTATCAACTTGAACTGGACATCATTCCATTTGTTCTACAGTTGAAACATGTTTTCAATCTGCAAACCATTCTAAAGTTATACAACTAAAGAACAAACTTCACAATGTAAGCTCTCAAAATGTCTACCAATGACATAATACTTAACCAAAATCAAGTCCATAGTAGATAAGATTTCGGCTGCTTCCTGCACAATGGACACTGAAGATATCATTCTTTACACTCTTAACAGCCTTCCTAGCACCTATCAATCTTTCAAAATCGCGATTCGAACAGTGCAAAATCCTATCACTCTTGAAAATCCTTATTCCTTACTTATCAGTGAAGAGATTCATATCACCTCCGACAATGCTCGTCTTCCGACTCCTATCAACTCAAACACTGCTCTATTCACATATCGCGGCCGTGGACGTCGCAACAGGAGACGATCTACTCAATCTTCCAGATTTGCAATAAGAAGGGACACTTAGCCTCCATTTGCTGGCATAGGCTTATTTCTCAATATGTTCCTCAACCTGTTCAACCATCGCCCCGCGCTATGGTCGCTAGCTCCGATAACTCCAGCTCCAACTGATTTTTGACTCAGGCACATCTTCACACCTAACTAACTCTCTTGAAAATCTTTCCATTGCAACCCCCTTTATAGGCTCTGACAACATCACCATCGGCGACGGCCGATCTGTTAACATAGCTGATTCGGGGAATGGTTTGCTTCCTCCACCTTCTCGTATGGTTAATCTATCTCAGATTCTTCATTCTCCCTATTTACATTACAATCTACTTTCCATTTCTAAACTAACTCAAGATAATAATATCTCTATCATCTTTGACTCTTCTGGTTTTACGCTTAAGGATTCGAAAACTCAACAAATCCTGCTTCACTGCGCCTATAAGAACGGTCTTTACCCTGTCAACATCAGCCTATCTCCCTAAAAAAACTCAGGCGTTCTCAGCTTCACGTACTTCGGCTCATGCTTGGCATACTCGATTGGGACACCCACACAAATGAACGCTTCATTTACTTAGCTGCCAGATATCCTCAGCTTCATATTACATCAAATACCTATAGTTGTCACTCTTGTAATAAATTAAAAGGACATAAATGCCCTTTGATAATTCTGTACATCGGAAACATTCTATTCTTGAATTAATTCACTCTGATGTTTGGGGCCCGGTTCCTATTGTGTCTTGTACTGGTTTCTTGTACTACGTCATTTTTGTTGATGAATTCTGTCGGTTTACATGGATTTTTCCTTTACGAAATAAGCCCGAAGTTACTTCGACTTTCATTCAATTAAAAACTCAAATTGAGAATTACACGGGAACAAAAATTAAATCCATTCATATTGACGGTGGCACCAGTATTTAAATTCTTCGCTCTACATGTTTCTTAAACTTCATGACATATCTCATCAAATATCTTGCCCATACACATCGGAACAAAATGGCGCCGCTGAGAGAAAACACCGCCATATTATGGAAACCACTAGATCTCTGCTAAATATGGCCTCGGTTCCTTATAAATATTGGTCGGATGCTGTCCTAACATCCATTTATCTTATTAACAGGCTCTCGTCATCCTCTACTAATCACATATCTCCCATTGAGATTCTTCATCAACAACAACCTGACTAAACTAAATTAAGAACCTTTGGATGTCAATGCTTTCCTCCTTCTCCCTCGCATACCCGCCACAAATTCCAACCAAAGGCTACGTCGTGTGTGTTCCTCAGATATTCGGACGTGTACAAAGGAGACAAATGTTTGAACCTGGAATCCCACAAAATTACCATGTAACGTCACGTTACCTTTGATGAAAATTTCTTTTCGTTTGCCCAAACTTCTGCTTCTTCAGCTAAGCAGCAGACTATGCACTCCAATCCATTTCTTCGAACTCCTACCACTATTCCGATACCTTGCAGATCATCCAGAGAATCCTCCGTCTCCAATGCTATCACTAATCATGTTCCTGCTCACCCGATGGTTACTAGAAGTAGAACCAAATCCCTCAAACCTTGTATTCAACTAGATCTTATACACAGTCAGGAATCGTCCAATCCCTCACCTGGTCCCACTACCTATATGGAAGCCATCAAACATTTTGAATGGCGTCAAGCTATGGCGTCCGAGCTCTTTGCCTTGCAACAACAAGGAACTTGGAGTCTTGTTCCTCCACCTTCTAACTCCACCGTTCTTGGATGTAAATGGACATATCAAACTAAGTATCACATTGATGGTTCCGGTAGCCAAATACAAAGCGAGACTGGTTGCTCTTGGCAACCATCAAGAGTATGGCTTAGACTATACCGAAACCTTTAGCCCGGTCGCAAAGCTTCCAATAATTCGCATTCTCCTCACTATCGCTTTATTTAACAATTGGACCGTTCATCAACTTGACGTCGGAAACGCTTTTCTCCATGGATCTCTCTTTAAAACCGTTCATATGTCGCAACCCACAGGCTTCGAAGACTCTACTCATTCGAACCACGTATGTCGACTACACAAAGCTATTTATGGTCTTCGACAAGCCCATCGTCAATGGTACAACACTTTCACTGCCTTCCATATCTCCATCGGCTTTAGTCATAGCACCTCTGATACTTCTCTCCTTACTTTGTGACAAAATTCGGTTCAAATATTTATTCTCATATATGTCGATGATATTCTCATTACGGGCAATAATCAAGCAGTTCTCAATCATATTCTTGAGCAACTCAACCATAAATTCTCCCTATAACATCTAGGTGAAGCAAATTCCTTTATTGGCATTCACATTTCTCGTGGTGATCAAAGTTACTTCCTATCCCAGAAGCAATATGCGTTATCCGTTCTTCAGCAAGCTCACCTTCAACATTGTAACCAAATCTCCAAACCTACCTGTACTAAACTTCCATCTATTATTCCATCATATCCTATACTGTCCGATCCTGCGTTATATCGGAAACTCACCGCCTCGCTCCAATATTTGACGCTAACTCAACCTGATATTTCTTATAATGTAAACTTGCTGTCTACACAACTATTTGTTCAAAAGACTACTAGTATATGTCAATTTATTCAGACTTCGAATACATTAGTTCAAATGAAAATAAATTAAGCGCTCAAAATTGTGGTTAAAAGCTTAATGAAACTATTTGATGGACGAAATAATATTTTAAAATAAAATGCATGATAATATATATTTCATGAGCTCATGATTGCTTACTGTATAGATATTTTATTAACGGAAAGTTTGGATCATCCTTTAGAAAAATAACTAAAAATATTAGAAATTTTTTTAAAAAAAATCTCAAATAAATTTTTATAGACTTATAAAATCTTAATGAACAATTAAATAAATGAATAATTCAATTAGCATCTCTTTTTCACTGCAAAATGAAATAAATTTCTAAATTGATCAAAATTTGAAAATTAATTAAAATTTCAAGAAAAGCTAGAAAAAATATGAAATGAATTCCTTTGAATTCATAAAATTATTAAGAATAATAGTTTATCTCAAGCGAGGCAATTTTAAGTCAAAAATAAATTCCCCCTATATAGGCTTCTCAAGGGACCAAATAAAAAAATGCAAAATATTGAAATTTCATTGTCAGACTACAACTAATCCGACCATCGTTGATCTACTACTATCCTTTGACCTCGGATGCTTGACCTTGACCCTTCACTACTCTCCCAATTGTGGAGTATCCCCCTTCTAACCTTCGTAGCCCAACAACTATAGTCGTCCAAACCCTCAATCACCTAAATACGATACTTCTAACCTTCATTAATGATTGAGTATTATTCGTTAATCTCTGACGCACAACTACATTCCTTCCAACCTATGTCACCTATCGATTACCATACTTTTGACAACTATTGACCCACTACAATCCTTCGACCTCAATCGCTTGACCACGGTTCTTTAGATCTTCATCACATGTATACTACAATCCTTAATTCTAACATTCGTCACCTGCGAATTATTATAATTTGACCTTAATCGCTAGACTAAATTCTTTCCAACCTCCGTCACCCACCGACACTATGGTCCTTTTCACCTCCGTCCTATGATTTGAGCTAATTTTTGGTTTTGTATCAAGAATCTAAGTCATTATCCATGAAGTTAAAGTAGTGAGTAGATATAAGTGATGGCAAGAAGTACAAGATGATAGTTGAGGAGAGATCAAACTAAGATATTCTTGAAGTGATTAAGACTTCAGTTGTTATGATCGCTATAATTCTAATAACCAAAATCAAGTGGATTAGAGATGATTTAGAAAAGAATAAATAATATGAGTTTTTTTGTTGATGGCAAAAGGGAAAGTTAATAAAAGTCATTATTTATAACCCCAATAATTTAGATAATGGCAACCAACTCAAAACTAAGTTATAGAAGACCTCCGGAGACCATATATATCTTCATTTATGTTCAAACTTAGCTAAGTGAATACAAAGTTTCACTTCCAAACAACTAATATTGAAGCATGATTTTTAAGATCACTATCGATGTCAAAATTGACTCCCAACGTCGCCACCAAAATCAAAGCCTATCATCAACACCAACACGATGGCTACCATCATCACCAATGCCAACTCTCATCATTGCTAATAAGGTCGATACCCTGATGAAGCTAAACAATGTTAATGCCCCCTCCCCTTAAAACCAACTTTATTGACTAAAAACTCCACAAATGCCAATGACATTAATAAGACCTACGATTTATATTGCCAATAAGATTATATCGAGTTGCTTATACTAAAGAACCATTAGTGAATGTTGCTTTTGGATGGTGATGATAAAACCAAACATACAACTAGTGACTGCTCAGTAAGCTGAGGTAATAGTAGTAGCTACTGCCTTCTTGAATTCCATTATTAAACGCGGTAACAAAGTGGTTAAAATCACATGAAAAGAAGACCTTTCAACAAAGAAATAATGAAAAAAAAAAGAAAAAGATTTATTAATTTAAATAGAAAACATGAAATCAAAGAAGAAGTCAACTTCAGTAAATCCAACACAGTGAAGAACAAATTTTAGAGCATAAATAATATTCTAATTTATTTGCCCATACTCAATATATTATTATTACACCGCTATCTAAAGAGGGATTCTAATCCACCGCTGTTTGTCCAGGTGGTGAAGAGCCGGCTGGGCAAAGCCTAGGTCCCCGATTTGAATCCTTTAGCAAGCAGAGAAAGCCTTAAATGTTGGTACGCATAAATTACTGTGGGTTGCATGCTAGGTCGACTGGGGTTTTTACTGGCCTAAGGATAGTGCTTCCTCGTCACAAAAAAAAAAAAGTACCCACCGTTGCTTGTCAGGGTGGTGAAGAGCCGGCTGGGCAAAGCCTAGGTCCCTAGTTCGAATCCCTTGGCAAGCGGTGAAAGCCTTAAGTGTTGGCCAGTGTAAATTGGTGTGGGTTGCATGCTAAGTCGACCGGGGTTTTCACTGGCCTAAGGACAGTACTTCCTCGTCACAAAAAAAAAAAAAGAGGAGTTCTAGTTTGACAAAGCACCATAGAAATTTGATCAAATTAAAAAAAAAAAAATCCTCTTATACCGAAGGAAATATGATCAAAATTGTAGATAGAAGAGAAACCTATAGATCGTGCATAAAAAAAAAGGTGTATAAGTATTAATTTATCACATGGGTTTAGGAAAATGATATTTATAGTACCAAATAGGTTTTATGACCTCAAAAATCTAAAAAAAAAAAAAAAATTTGTGGTGACCAATGATGAAACCCTAAACCATCACCACAAATGTTAACACCCACAGCACCTTAGAAAATTGATCAAATAAAATTCATATCAAAACATATTGAATAATTATTTTACAATGATTTAATTTTAAAATGCTTATTTTAGGAAGGAGGGAATGTACAAATCAACTGTAACGTTATGGATCCCATTCCAATTGCTCTTCAAAGGCCAAATGTGCTACTAAATCCAAAAGGCGACCATGCTGATCCTGCAAACCAAATGAGCCCAAAGATCCTCATGAAATATATAAGAAATGATCTGAGATAAGATTTACAAATTTATGATATAATTAAAATTTTAATGTGTTAGCACAAAAATAGAGACGAAGATAGAAAGGACTGAAAGAAAGTTTAATTGATAGAACTATATTTTGAGTTGGAATGATACATTGCACGTACCTTATCTTCATAGGTGAAACCATGCCATTGGAACCACTCTTTCATCATTGGACAGTTAATTACATATGCCATGTCTTTTTTATACGAAAGACTTGTATGAGAATGGTGGTTGCATTCATCTTGATGATGGTGGAGCAGGTAGCAATGACATAATTTTAATATTTAGACTTCCTCGCACATTTATCAAAGGTTTCAGCCATCCAATGCAAGAATGTTGGCCATCTCTTCTTGAGTAATAGTGAGGTAGATTCAAATGACTTTTTAAGTTCTCCATATCATAAGAAATGACATCCTTATGAAAGAAATCAATAATCAAAGTTAAGAGATTTGGCAGTTGGCCGATTGATTTTGGTAACATTTCTATATCATGACAATGTATCATCAGGTGACGTAGATTGATGAGTTTTTCAATTGCACTTGGTAGCATATTTAAATAAAATGATCCGAGTTGTAGTGTTTGCAACTTATAAAGACTGCATAATGAGTACTCTGCTAGTTGGATTGTTCGTGCATGAATAAAGAGGTAACGAAGCTTCCTCAAGTTACCTATCAAATCTGTAAATTGAATATTGCATTCAAATTCAGGTGCATCAAATACCAAAACACGCAAGCATCCCAAACTAGATAATGACTCCTTAATAAATGTACATGGTTAAAGCATGATGGAAGAAGAATATGGAAATGGTCAAACATTATAAAATGTTCTTATAGCCCCAAACAAAAGAGCACGATCTACCATAACATGCTGTATAAAAATATGCTTTGCTTTTTCATTGATGTTCTTCATTTCATCAAAATTTAACAAAGAACATGTCTCATTTCTAGTTATAGATCTTGCTAAATCATGCACCATATCATGCAAAGTGAACAACTTATCATATTTTGTGCATTGAAAGAAAGATCTTCTCACCAAGTCTTCAAAGAATTCAAATGCAATATCTTCCAATAATCTTTTTGTTCCCATAAGTTGAATGTAACCTTGCGCTATCCACATTCTTGTCAATTCTACTTGTGTAAAATAGTGACCCTTTGGGAACAAAGATGCATAAACAAAGCATGGTTTAAGATACGTTGGTAAGTGATTGTAGCTTATCCTTAGCGCTGGTAAAATAAGATCTTTGGCCCTCTCCAACTCCCACAGATTATTGCATAACACATCCATCCACACCTGCTCCCTAACTTCGTATCGTAGAAATCCTCCAATCACTTTTAAAGCCAAAGGCAATCTACCACATTTCTTAGTAATTCCTCTCCCAATTTGTTCAAAATTTTGCTGTTGATCAAGTTCCCAACCACAAAAAGCATATCTTTGGAACAATAGCCATGATTTCTCTTCATCCAAGCATCCAAGCTCAAATGGAGGAACCGTTTGCATGATACAAGCAACTGACATGGAACGAGTGGTTACGATAATCTTTCCAATTCCATTACCAGAAAAGGGGGCTCGTAAGGCTTCCCACATATGTGGTTTCTCATTCCAGATATCATCAAGAATAAGTAGAAATCTTTTCTCTGATAGAGCCTCATTGAGAATGCATTGAAGATCATTCAAGTTATTATTATCATTGTATCTTGATGAACCCACATTTGATGTTGTAATTTCTTTGGTTATTCTCAGAACATCAAATTATTCGGAGACATAGACCCATATCTTTGGGCTGAAATGTTGGCATACCGCGGGATCATTATATATAAGTTGAGCCAGTGTCGTCTTTCCAACACCCCCCATGCCAACAATGGGAATTATGGAGTTCTCCCTGTCAGAATGAGACATTAATAATTCAATTATCTTTCTCTTTTCATCTTCCCTTCCAAAAACATTAGAGTCATCCACAAGAGCACTACTCGATGGCCTCTTCAGAACATCATCTAAGCAGGGTCTCCTGGGTGCATCCTCAGTTGTAAGAACAAGTGCTTTTCTATCATTTGCAATCTCATCAAATTTCCTTATGATGTCAATGATCCTCATGGCCATATCGCAAGAAATGGGAATTTTTATTGAATTGTTGGAAGATAGGGATAGCTGTCATAGTTGCAATGCATGATTAATACCAACCACTTAGTTTCTAATAATTTGGATTTTGGTAGAATTTTGAACTAAAAGACATACATGGCAGCCATAAATATCATCATTATCATTTGCTTGTTTCATCTTTAGAGAAGTCTCTGTTTCTACTGTTGTTGTCATTTCTTTCACTTGTGTTTTGATTACTTGATAATCATATTGATCTAAGATGTCTTCGACATCAAAAGAAACTTCTCTAAGCTCGTAGAGCCAGTGCTGGATTTGCTTGTCACGGACCTCTCTCTCCTCTGCATCATGAAGCAATGCCTGAATTCTTCGCAGCATCCTCGATAATCGACTCAAATCCTTCATTAAACTTTCATGGATTGAATTTACTTCAGCAATTGTTGCATCTTTTCCTACTATGGATGAGGAGGATGAAGCCAGTGAAGAAGAAGGAAGCATAAAATGAGATAATCTTTTCAACGAAGATAATACATTGGAGATGATAGAAGAACTGGTTCCTGCCATTTCCAAACCTTTGCTCAGGAATCGATAAAGCTTCAAGGTGTGTTGAAGATAATTCAAAGAAGTGGAAATAATATGAGTTTTGAGTGGTTAGCATGAGCCAAGTCAATTCAGAGGTCTATCTCAATAATTATTTTAAAATTGTAATAATAATAATAATAATAATAATAATAATAATAATACCAATAATAATAATAATTGATATGCCATAAAAAAGTTATCTAGATCGGGCACGAATCTCAATGCAAAATAAAGTTGGAAACTTCCAAAATTAAAATTGGAATCATTTGAACTCTGATTTCAGCAAACTTATAATCGAACTGAGCGTCTCGAGAATGGTGGTTGTATTCATCTTGATGATGGTGGAGCAGGTAGCAATGACATAATTTTAAAATTTTAAGAGTACCAAGAAGATTATTCTAGCCTTTCACTGATTTGAGAAGACTACAATTATTTATTATTACTTTCTGAAGTACTAAAAGAGGTCCAAAGCTATCATGAATATCCATATATTCAAGTTCGTCGCAGGATTGCACCACAAATTTCACAAGATTTTATGGGAGGAGAAATATATGTAAATATTTAAGGCTTTAGAAATATCCATTCTTCATAGTTGGTCACTCTTTCCATTCAGGCATACCTTTATTCTTCAGATATTAAAAAGAATGAAAGTCCGCATGCACCTCAATAGAGTAATTTTCATGACCATTAGGAGTGGCATTATGATACAAAAAATCTTGCCTCATTCACAATATCCCCTCAATATTGGTTATTTCAAGTGATATAAGAGATGGTAACCCGGATAGAGGGAAGAACCTCCATTCTTTGTTGTTATTGAAATTTATCAATCTCACTTTCGCCAAATTGGAAAAGTGAGGATTTCCAAACCAAGTTGGGAAGTTATTGCCACTATAGCCATGTATGCTCAACTCTTCAAGGTTGGTGTGGGGTTGGAGGCTATCAAGAATAGCTTTTTCTCGCTTGTTACATTCATCATCTACCTTAATATTTCTCCAGGATAGTGTTAAGCTCTTGATGTGTGTCGTGTTATGCAAATTTTCACTCTTCGCATCTTCAGGACTAACAACATTCTGAAGCCAATAAATATTTAGACTTCCTCGCACATTTATCAAAGGTTTCAGCCATCCAATGCAAGAATGTTGGCCATCTCTTCTTAAGTAGTAGCGACGTAGATTCAAATGTCTTTTTAAGTTCTCCATGTCTTAAGAAATGACATCCTTATGAAAGAAATTGATAATCAAAGTTAAGATATTTTTAATTTGGACAATTGATTTTGGTAACGTTTCTATATCATGACAATGATTCACAAGGTGACTTAGGTTGATGAGTTTTTCAATTGCACGATGTAGCATATTTAAATAAAATGATCTGAGTTGTAGTGTTTGTAACTTGTAAAGACTGCATAAAGAGTACTATACCAGTTGGATTGTTCGTGCATGAACAAAGAGGTAACGAAGCTGCTTCAAGTTACCTATCAAATCTATAAATTGAATACTTCATTCTAATTCAGGTGCATCAAATACCAAAACATGCAAGCATCCCAAACTAGATAATGTTTCCTTAATAAAAGTAAGTGGATAAAGCTTGATGGAAGAAGAATAATGAAATGGTCCAACATTATAAAATGTTTTTATATCCGCAAGCAAAAGAGCATGATCTACCATAACATGTATGAAAATATGCTTTGCTTTTTCATAGATGTTCTTCATTTCGTCCAAATTTAACAAAGAACATGTCTCATTTATAGTTATAGATCGTGCTAAATCATGCACCATATCATGCAAAGTGAACAAGTTATCATATTTTGAGCATTGAAAGAAAGATCTTCTCACAAAGTCTTCAAAGAATTCAGATTCAATATCTTCCAATAATCTTTTTGTTCCCATAAGTTGAATGTAACCTTGAGCTATCCACATTCTTGTCAATTTTACTTGTTTAAAGTAATGATCCTTTGGGAACAAAGATGCACAAAGAAAACATGGTTTAAGAAATGCTGGCAATTGATTGTAGCTTATCCTTAGCGCTGGTAAAATAAGATCTTGGGTCCTCTCCAACTCCCATAGATTATTACATAACACATCCTTCCACACCTGTTCCTTAACTTCATATCGTAGAAATCCTCCAATCTCTTTTTATTCCAAAGGAAATCTACCACATTTCTTAGTAATTCCTCTCCCAATTTGTTCAAAAGTTTGCCATTGATCAAGTTCCCAACCACAAAAAGCATATCTTTGGAACAATAACCATGATTTCTCTTCATCCAAGCATCCAAGCTCAAGTGGTGCACCGTTTGCATGATATAAGGATCTGACATGGAACATGTGATTATGATAATGTGTCCAATTCCATTACCATAAAAGGGGACTCATAAGGCTTCCCACATATGTGGTTTATCATTCAAGATGTCATCAAGAATAAGCAGAAATCTTTTCTCTGATAGAGCCTCCTTGAGCATGCATTGAAGATCATTTAAGTTATTATTATCATTGTATCTCGATGAACCCCCAATAGATGTTATAATTCCTTTGTTATTCTCAGAACATCAAATTCTTCGGAGACACAAACCCATACCTTTGGGCTAAAATGTTTTCATACCACGGGATCATTGTATATAGGTTGAGCCAGTGTGGTCTTTCCAACACCCCCTATGCCAACAATGGGAATTATGGTGGTCTCTTTGTTAGAATGAGGCATTAATACTTTAATTAACTTTCTCTTTTCATCATCCCTTCCAAAAACATTAGAGTCATCCACAAGAGCACTACTCGATGGCCTCTTCAGAACATCATCTAAGTAGGATCTCCAAGGTGCATCCTCAGTTGTAAGCTCAAGTGATTTTCTATCATTCGCAATCTCATCAAATTTCTTTATGATGTTAATGATCCTAATGGCCATATCACAAGAAATGGGAATTTTTATTGAATTGGAGGAAGATAGTGATATCAGATCATAGTTGTAATGCATGATCAACACCAACCACTTAGTTTCTAATAATTTGAATTTTAGTAGAATTAAGAGCTAAAAGACATACTTGGTAGCCATAAATATCATCATCATCATCATCATCATCATCTACTTATTTCTTCTTTAGAGAAGGCTTTTTTTCTATTGTTGTTGTAATTTCTTCCACTTATGTTTTGATTACTTGATAATGATATTGATCTAAGACATCCTCATCATCATAAGAAACTTCTCTAAGCTAGTAGTGCCAGTGCTGGATTTGCTTGTCATGGACCTCTCTATTCTCTGCATCATGAAGCAATGCATGAATTCTTCGCAGCATCCTCACGGCTCAAATCCTCCATTAATCTTTCATGGATTAAATTTACTTCAACAATTGTTGCATCTTCTCCTACTATGGATGAGGTGGATGAAATCAGTGAAGAAGAAGGAATTATAACTATGACTGATATCATTTACTCTTTTCGTTTTACATTGGTCTTATAATTGGCTCCCCATCATTGCTCAAGGCTAATTATGGCATGTGCACCACTAGTATCCTCAATCAACTTCTCAAATAGATTTACGACACTTACTCCAATGGATAATAATTACTCTGAAAATAAATAAAGTAAGTAAAATGCGCTTTCATTTATAAGCGCAAGTGATAGTCTTTGAATCTTGCCGGTTGTCTGTTGTGAATGTATCAATGGAAGAAAGGAAGAAACTATTTTATATCTTATAGCACATTTGTTGAAATCTTTACAGATATTGTTTTCTAAATAGTAGCAAGACAAAAAAATTTATTATAATTTCATATCAAAACATAAATAAAATTAAAGTGAACAAATAAAAAATAGAAATGGTAACAAAAATCTAGCATAATACTTCTTGTGAGAGTAAGAAAGAATACAATCTATCTAATATGCAACTTCTCATAAATGAAAAATTCTGAATGGAAGAAATCAATGAAGTTGTTATCTTATTTTAACATTTTTTTATTCAGCGCAACAAAGAGAATAAGCAGAGGTGGAAGGGAAATAAATGGGTGCAAAAGAAGCTGCATTTGTTACGGAATCACCAAATTGATACAACTAACAAGTTGAGGACAAACCCCCAACCAAATCCAATATGGAGAAGATGAATTTTAGAGCATAACTAATGTTAATCTAATTAAGTTGTTGTAACTATTGATTGCTAAATAATAACTTGTCCTTAAACCTCTTTATAAAGAGGAATTACAGTCTCACATAACAAAATAACAACTTCCACCATACCAAAAGTAAATATTTTATAATGATATATTTTTGAAAGGCTTATTATAGGAAGGACGGCAAGACTTAGTGAGCTCCAACGCATACGATTATTTCCTCTTTGTACTGCTGTGCCAACGTCGAGACTGCAAACCATTAGAATCAAAATATCAGTGTTAGAATATGTTATTCATAGTTAGGGATTCATTTATTCAAAGGTAGAAAGAAGTCTTTTCTTTTTGATGATTTAATTTCTAAGGTTCATAACAGATTGGCTTGTTCTTATTAAAAGTGTGCTTGCCTCTATCCCGATCTATTCTTTTCAAGTGTTGTTTCCTACTAAGTTGGTCTGTTTGAGGATTGATAGGATTTTCAATAAATTCTTTTGGAGGGGTTCTTCTAGCAATCCTAAAATCCATTGGTCATCTTGGTCCAAGTGTTGCGGTACTTATCAAGAAGGTGATCTTGGTTGTAAGTCTATGCTTGATATGGCTACTGCTTTTTCTTTTAAATTGTGGTACAATTTAAGGGTTAATAGTTCTTTATGGGCTAATTTTATGAGATCCAAGTACTGTGGAGAATCTCATCCCTCCACATGTTTTTATTCTAATGGTAATTCTAAAGTTTGGCATCGTATGTTTTTATTCTAGGTTAGTTTGGGGCCTTGGGGAGGGTAACATTTTCTTTTGGCAAGATCTTTGGATTAATGGCTTTTCTATAGATGATCTTCTTACCTCTAATACTTTGAGTTCGGTTAAAGTGAATTTTTTCTTTTCGGATAATGGCTGGGATGTGGATAAGCTTTCTGCTGTTATTCCGGATTACATTATAAATTTGATTACCAATATTTCTATTAATCGTTGTGCTAAAGATGTTCTGCTTTGTAATTTTATTAAAGATGGTCTTTTCTCTACTAATCAAGCTTGGCATGTGTTTAGAAATATTAAGTTGTCTTCTAAGTCTTTTAAAATGATGTGGCATAAGAGCATTCTGACCACTGTTTCTGTCTTCAATTGGAGAGTTCTTAAGAATTTTGTTCCTACGGATGAAAAATCTCTTTCAATGTTGCGCTAACTTAGAGACGGTTCATCATGTGTTTGTCTCCTCTCCTATTGCGGTTAAGGTCTGGAATTACTTTGAGGAGATTTTTCATGTTAATGGCGGTGGCCCCACCTGTTCAGTGTTTAACTTGCTTGAGGTTTGGATGGTTTGTGTGAAGGGCCATATCCGCAATGTTATTCCTCTTCTTATTATTTGGTTTATTTGGTTAGCCAGAAATGATTCCCGGTTTAATAATGCTGGGATGAATCATCATACTATTATTGCTAGAATTAAGGAGAAAGTTTTGGCTCTTTTCTCGGCTAAGCTTTTATCTTATAAGAGTTTTGATAAGGTTTCTTCTTCTGTTGAGATTTTCGGGATTGCTCCTGTTGTTCCTTTGCATGCTCCGGTTAATAGGATTTTATACTGGTCCTGTCCCAATTCTAACTATTTTAAGTTGAATATTCAAACTGTTTTGGCTGAGACCAAGTGGTGTATTGGGGGCTTAATCAGGAACTCTGAAGGGATGTACATTGTTGGTTTTGCTGGGACGTCTGGGGCGGTTCATAATTTGGAAGGGTTTTTGCTGGCTGTGCTTTACGGGCTATCACTCTGTGTTAGCCTGGATGTTAGAAATGTGATTGTGGAGAGTAATTTAAGCACTGAACAAACAGTGTTTTTGGGCGTGGATGGTACTAGCTGCGGGCATGCTCTATTTTATACCCGCAGAAAGATTTTGTTCTTAATGAATTCATTGGAATGTTCTTTTAACGTGGTTAACTCTGAGACTAA
This sequence comes from Dendrobium huoshanense, assembly GCA_016618105.1. Taxonomy (NCBI): domain Eukaryota; kingdom Viridiplantae; phylum Streptophyta; class Magnoliopsida; order Asparagales; family Orchidaceae; genus Dendrobium; species Dendrobium huoshanense. The sequence goes on from JADPUM010001892.1 coordinate 21,576, forward strand.
TGCTGTGGCCAGTGCCTTGGCTCTCTTTGGTAGCAGGTTTTCTGACATTATTGATCTTACTTTCTCAAATCTGCTGGTGCATATTCAAGGCTTGATTAATTTGGATAAGAGGAAAGTTCCCAATGTTTTGGGTCTGTAGTTCGGGCAAGTCTTAGTTGGGGTGTTTCTCCTCTGTGTGTTGGTTGCTGAGGTTTTTAATTTGTTGCTCTTTTCACTGATTTCTGGTGGCTTCTTCTTTGAGGGTGTTATGTTTTGCTCTTGGGATTAGCTGCTGCCTTTTTGATCCATTTTGTCCCTGCTGGAGAATGTTGTTTTTCTCTGGGGGTTGTTCGTGGTGGTTTGCTTTTGGGCCCTTCTGTGTTGGTTGTTGCTGGGTTGAGCGGATTCTTGGTCGGTTGTTTGTTCGTTCAGGGAGTATCTTCTTGCTGATCTGCATTGTGTTTTTTGTTTTTTTGTCGGTTGGCTTAATCTGTTATCTTGTATCTCTGCTTGCTTGGTGTGCAGGTTTTTAGAGCATCACGCTCGTTTTGTGCAGGGTTCGTGTGCTGATTGTTAGATTAAGCTGGCTTTGTTTTTTCTTATCCCATGGTTTTTTGGGATCTTAGAATGTTATTAGTGTTCTTTGTATTTTGTTTAGTAGGGAATTCGGGCTCTTAGGTTTTCTTTCTATTTTTGATTGTAGCTCTTTGGGGGTTAGCGGGCTAGAATTCCCTTTAAGGACTCTTGTAATTTTTTTTACTTAATTAACGCATAAGCCCGTCGGCGGGTTTTAACCAAAAAAAAAAAAATTGTTATTCATAGTTAAAGTTATAACAATGTTAAAAATCATACACTTCATAATTATTGTTAGAATATGATCAATAAATATTTTATGCTAAGCGACTAACATAGGTATATGTCACCACAAATGTATCGTCTTAGGATATATGTTCTATTAAATTCAATTTCTCATTCAAATCTAATAAAAAAAATCACTTCTAATACTTTAAAGTCTAGTTTTTTTAGGTTTGCAATTTTTTTTAACATAAGACAAATCTATTGGGTCATCGAAAGGCAGATGTTTTATACGATCAAATCATCTAAGACAAGTCTATCTAATTTTATCTTCGATAAGAACTACTCCAACCTTTTCATGCATATATTGATTTTGTATTATATCTCCAATTATAAGGCGACTCCTTGCTCATCTCTACAACATTTAACTTAAGTTTATGCTTCTGTTTTAATGACCTACCATAATTTAATCTATAATACAAAATAATTGAATTTCATTCAAATTAAATAAAAATAAAAATAACAAAATTTTTAAGCAAAAAATTTAAATTTACAAAATTTGGCACAGCTTCTTCATATCTCGATATGATTATTCTTTGATGTTCATTAAATTATTTTATTATGTTAATGATAATACATATTTACATTAAATGTCTTTATAGTATTATAAAAAAATTTAAAATAAACCAAATAAAATATTTGGAAGATCATTTGTGTTCCACACATCGAAATATTTCATCTCATATGAATGGCCACCTTGTTCCTTAGCTTGTGTTATTGATCTTGCAATTTTCTAAATAAAATAACCTTTAAAAATAGAAGAAATAAATAAAATAAGTAAATTGCATTTTCATTTTTAAGCCGCATCAGGACCAACTAGTTGTCATTTGAGAAGTAGAGGCGAGAGGTTTCGAACAATAATAACACGTGAATGGAGAAATTAAAAGAGAATGATGATTCTCTACCAAACGGTCTCTGAACTTAACAAGCTTATAGAGAATGATGAAGTAAGGCAACGCATTTTATATTAATTTCATTTCAAAATATAAATAAAATAAATTAAAAATAGAAATAATTCTAAATTAACCATAAATATAAATATTGTACTTCTTGTGAGAGTTAGTACAATCCAAGCTATGTATTACTTCTTTTTAACTTTTTGCATTGGCTATTCAGCAAATTAGAGAGTAGAAGATTAAAAAATAAAAATGAAGAAGCAAATGCTGGACTAAAACAAATCAATTTAGTTGGTTACAATGTGATTGTAAATATTGTTGTTGGGTAGTTGAAATTGATTAGATCATTTCTAATGAATTAATGTGTATAATACAACCATATTGCTAGCTACTACACCAATACAAAGGTAATGACAGCTGCTGGAAGCTAATAGTTATGCTATAACATTATTAAAATTAAGCAGTACTAAAAAAGCTGAAATCATATGAAGCTAGCTGGAGAGTTTTCGATTATGGATATTCTTCTAATTCATCTTCTGCATCCTTCTGTCAATGCCAACAACGATTGCACTGTTAAACAAGATCCAGTTTATATGTATTGCTAATGTTAAGTAGTCGCAATGTTATTAGCATAAATAGTACCTCACAACCTTTTTGGGATAGAGAAGACATAGCAATTGCATCCTTAGCCATAGATAGGAAAATACATATCATGATATATGCAGGGAATGTTATGCCTTCTTTATTTCTCTTCATAGCCATTGCATCCTTTTTAAAAGTCGAGTACAAACATCAATGGATTGTTACTTAAAAAGAAAATATAATTCATATCAAAATACTAAAAATGGAATAAAGTACAAACTTTAGCGATCTCAATGTTCGTAGATGCTCATCCAAACGCCAAAGGCCGCTATTGAAATCCTACAAATCGTTAGAATCAATATTAGAATTTGTTATCCAAAGTTAATATAAATAAGAAGTAACAATGTTAAAATTATTACACTTTCTATCAAATTATGTTAGGGTTCATTAACTAATTTGGTTAATTAAAGTTTTTAAATTATACTTTGAATATTAGTAAGGTTTTAAATCTTTTTGATTTTAAGCTTTTAAGGATGATTATTTTATTTTAAAGAATAATATAATTGATCCAAACAAAATCATTATTTTCAAAAATAAATTTTTATGGCTGGGCAAACAAATATAAGAAATAGATTAAAGTATTACATAAAAAATAAACTTTTTAAAAAAGGTCAAAATGAAAGTGCCAACCAATTTTAAGAAATAACTTTTTTAATTTCAATAAGCAATTGGACCAATCTTGCCAATTATTAGAACTTATTTAAAAATTATATTAGAATTAGTGTTAAAATTTTCTGTAATGCCCTAAAATGAAATTAATTTAAATATGGAAATAATGATATAATCCCATAAAATGATTTAATTTGTTAACTCAAAAATTGAGAAAGAGAGTGAAAATATCTTAATTTTGTTTTGGAATGATTTCATCAATACGTACCTTATCTTCATAGGTTATACCATGCCATTAATGAAATGAAACTCTTCCAAATGAATGATCAAAAGCTTCACCTAGATCGAGCTTGAGTCGGTCACTATAAATAAATTCAAAACTTTAAGAGATATAGATGGAGAAAGAGAGAGAAAAAAAAAGCTTAATTAATGTGATTACATTTTGTATTGGAATGGTTTCATACATGTACATTATTTTCATAATTGATAGCATGCCATTGGTCTCACTACCATTACTGGATTAAAAAACACTAAAAAAATAATTTAGTTGGTTACATTGTGATCGTGAATATTGTTGTTGGGTGGTTGAAATTGATCAAATCATTTCTCATGAATTAAAAATGGATAAAAAAATCATGCATACTGCTAGCGACTACTTCAATACAAAGGGAATGGCAGCTACTGGAAGCTATTAATTATGTTATAATATTATTTAAAGTAGTAAAGTGGCTAAAATCACCTGAAACGAGATGGAGAGGTTTCGATTATAGATCATCTTCTAATTCATCTTTTGATCCTCCTGCAAATGACAACGATTGCACTGTCAAACAAGATCCAAATTATATGTATTGTTAAAGTCAACTAGTGGCAGTGTTATTAGCAAAAATAGTACCTAACAACCTTTTTGGCATAGAGAAGACATAGCCATTGCATCCTTAGCCATAGACAGGAAAATACATATAATGATATATGAAGGAAATGTTCTATCTTCTTTGTTTTTCTTCATTGTCATTGCATCCTTTTCAGAAGCTAAGTACAACCATCAATGGATTATTACTTAAAAAGAAAATCTAGTTCATATCAAAATATTAAAAATAGAATAAAGGTGCGAACTTTAGCATAACTCGTTGTTCATAAACACTCTTCCAAATACCAATGGCTGATGTAGAAATCCTTCAAATCATTAGAATCAATATTAGAATTTGTTATCCATAGTTAATATAAACAAGAAGTAGCAATGTTAAAATTATTACACTTTCTATTAAATTATGTAAGGTTTTATTGATTAATTTGGTTAATTAAAGTTTTTAAATTATACTTTGATTATTAATAAAATTTTAAATCTCATTGATTTTAATTTTATGCTTTTAAGGATGACTATTTTATTTTAAAGAATAATATAATCGATCAAAACAAAATTATTATTTTCAAAAATAAAATTTTATGCTTTTAAGGAAAATAAATATAAGAAATAGATTAAAATTATTACATAAATAAATGTTTTTAAATAAACTTTTTTATAAAGGCCAATTATTGTGGGAAGGAGGAAAGGGCAAAATTGAAGTGTCAATGAATTGCAAGAGATAACTTTTTTAATTTCAACAACCCGTGGTACCAATCTTTGCCAACTGTTAGAATTTATTTTGAAAATATAATAGAATTAGTGTTAAAATTTTCTATACACAGCTAAAATGAAATTAAATTCAATATGGAAAAAATGATATAATCCCGAAAAATTATATAATTTGTTAGCTCAAACATTAAGATAGAAATGGAGATAGAGCAACATAGAAAATAACTTAGTTTTGTTTTAGAATGATTTCATCTATACGTACCTTATCTTCATAGGTTATACCATGCCATTGACATCATTTATAATGCCTTTTTGAAATGAAATTCTTCCAAATGAATGATCAAAAGCTTCATCTGGATCGGGCTTGAGTCAGTCACTTTAAATATATTCAAAACTTTAAGAGTGCCTAGAATATTTTTCAAATTGGTCACTAACTTGAGTTAGAGAGAGAGAGAGAGAGAGAGAGAGAGAGAGAGAGAGAGAGAGAGAAGCTTAATTAATGTGACTAAATTTTGTATTGGAAGGGTTGAGATTCATCAGATCATTTATCATGAATAAATTGAGATAATAAAATCATACTGCTAAAGACAAATAGATACGTAATGGCAGTTGCTTGAAACTAATAATTATGCTATAACATTATTAAAAGCATTAGTAAAGTAGATAAAATCACATGAAACGGGCTAGAGAGTTTTCGATTATGGATCTTATATTCTAATTCCTCTTCTGAATTTTTCTGCCGATGCCAACGATTGCTCTGTTAAACAAGATCCATTTTATATGTATTGTTAATGTTAAGTAGTTGAGATGTTAGAAAAAATAGTACCTCGCAACCTCTTTTGGATAGAGAAGACATAGCCATTGCATCCTTA
>JADPUM010001893.1:0-27963 GCA_016618105.1 Dendrobium huoshanense
AAATTAAGCGCTCAAAATTGTGGTTAAAAACTTAATGAAACTATTTGATGGACGAAATAATATTTTAAAATAAAATGCATGATAATATATATTTCATGAGCTCATGATTGCTTACTGTATAGATATTTTATTAACGGAAAGTTTGGATCATCCTTTAGAAAAATAACTAAAAATATTAGAAATTTTTTTAAAAAAAATCTCAAATAAATTTTTATAGACTTATAAAATCTTAATGAACAATTAAATAATATCTTTTTCACTGCAAAATGAAACAAATTTCTAATTGATCAAAACATTTGAAAATTAATTAAAATTTCAAGAAAAGCTAGAAAAATATGAAATGAATTCCTTTGAATTCATAAAATTATTAAGAATAATAGTTTATCTCAAGCGAGGCAATTTTAAGTCAAAAATAAAATCCCCCTATATAGGCTTCTCAAGGGACCAAATAAAAAAAAAATGCAAAATATTGAAATTTCATTATCGACTACAACTAATCCGACCGTCGTTGATCTACTACCATCCTTTGACCTCGGATGCTTGACCTTGACCCTTCACTACTCTCCCAATTGTGGAGAACATCCCCCTTCTAACCTTCGTAGCCCAACAACTATAGTCGTCCAAACCCTCAATCACCTAAATACGATACTTCTAACCTTCATTAATGATTGAGTATTATTCGTTAATCTCTGTCGCACAACTACATTCCTTCCAACCTATGTCACCCATCGATTACCATACTTTTGACAACTATTGACCCACTACAATCCTTCGACCTCAATCCCTTGACCACGGTTCTTTAAATCTTCATCTCCTATCTACTACAATCCTTCTAACATTCGTCACCTACGACCTATTATAATTTGACCTTAATCGCTAGACTAAATTCTTTTCAACCTCCGTCACCCACCGACACTATGGTCCTTTTCACCCCCGTCCTATGATTTGAGCTTATTTTTGGTTTTGTGTCAAGAATCTAAGTCTTTATCCCTGAAGTTAAAGTAGTGAGTAGATATAAGTGATGGCAAGAAGGACATGATGATAGTTGAGGAGAGATCAAACTAAGATATTCTTGAAGTGATTAAGACTTCGATTGTTATGATCGCTATAATTCTAATAACCAACATCAAGTGGATTAGAAATAATTTAGAAAAGAATAAATAATATGAGTTTTTAGTTAATGGAAAAAGGGGAAGTTAATAAAAGTCATTATTTATATCCCCAATAATTTAGATAATGGCAACCAACTCAAAACTAAGTCAAAGAAGGACCACCGGAGGCCATATATAACTTCATTTCTATTCAAACTTAGCTAAGTGAATACAAAGTTTCACTTCCAAACAACTAATATTGAAGCATGAATTTTAAGATCACTATCGATGTCCAAATTATGAGTACAATGAAATGAAGAGGCAGCATGTTTCGAACAATGATAACATCTAATTCAAGGGAACGTAGGTTGGGTCGCACAAAGCGTTTAGATCAATTTGGTTCAAGTGGGCCTGGTTTGGCTTGGTTCAAATTATTTCAACAATATAGCCAAGAGAGCTTTGTCATCAATATTTATATTCATATTGACAATACAAAAGAAAGGTTCAAGTCCAAACTTGCCTTGGATTGTTTGTTAGGACAAGATAGTTTACTATGGACAAAATCAATTTTAATTTCATATCAAAACATAAATAAAATTAAAGAGAGAAAATAAAAAATAGAAATTGTAACAAAAATCTAGCAATATAATACTTGTCGTGAGAGTTAGAAAGAATACAATCTATATAATATGCAACTTCTCATAAATGAAAAAAATCTGAATGGAAGAAATCAATGAAGTTATTCTCTTGTTTTAACATTTGTTATTCAGCCAAGCAAAGAGAAGAAGCTGCATTTGTCAGGGAATCACATATAAAATTCACACCGTATAAATAATGTTAATCTAATTAAGTTGTTGTAACTATTGCTATTGCTAGATAATAACTTGTCCTTAAACCTCTTTATAAAGAGGAATTACAGTCTCACATAATAAAATAACAACTTCCACCATACCAAAAGTAAATATTTTATAATGATATATTTTAGAAAGGCTTATTATAGGAAGGACGACAAGACTTAGTGAGCTCCAACGCATCCGATTATTTCCTCTTTGTACTGCTGCGCCAACGTCGATACTGCAAACCATTAGAATACAAATATCAGTGTTAGAATATGTTATTCATAGTTAAAGTAATAGCAATGTTAAAATTCATACATTTCATAATTAGTGTTCGAATACGTTCAATAAATATTTTATGCTAAGGGACTAACATAGGTATAAGTCACCACAAATGTATGGTCTTAGGATATATGTCATATTAAGATTCAATTTCTCATTCAAATCTAATAAGAAAACCACTTTTTTTAATAAGAAAATCACTTCTAATACTTTAAAGTCTAGTTTTTTTTTTGGTCTACAACTTTTTTTAATATAAGACAAATATATCAGTTCATTAGAAGGCAGATGTTTTATAATATCAAATCATCTAATGCAACTCTTTCTAATTTTATCTTCCAACCTTTTCATGCATATACTGATTTTGTATTATATCTCTAATTATAAAGCGTCTCCTTGCTCATCTCTACAACATTTAACTTAAGTTTATGCTTCTCTTTAAATGACCAACCATAATTTAATCTATAATAAAAAATAATTGAATTTCATTAAATTATTGTATTATGTTATTGATAATACATATTACACTAATTTTTTTTTTTTTTGGAAAAAAACTTTGATATATTTTGTAGCCACAATTTATTAAGAGTACATCCAACTCATGAAGCCCCTGGGCCTGAAAAAGGAAGAAAAACAAAACAAAAGGAGAATTGCATTCTATAGCTGCGTTGACAAGCTAAATAACCAAACCGAACTACTTGAGCTGAAAGGAAAATGAGGAAGAAAGATTCATATACTGCTGTAGAAGCATTTCAGAATTCAAAACCTTATTGGCTGTTCTAGTCCTGATTGCTGAGCTGCAATAGAAGCTTCCAAGTACCTCTCCACGTTGTCCAGCCCACATAATTCTTTGACCACCGGCATGGTTGCAGGAACCTGCAACTGGAAAACCAGATTAGGTTTTTCTGATATATTGGTGAAGATATTAGCTCTCGCAGCTTTTATTGCTTCTCTTGTTGCACAGTGGACTGAAGCAGCTAGTAATAGAGGTGGCTCCCCAGAAGCTTTAGATGAAAGAACACGTTTTTTATGATGTCCACTATTTAGAATCTCAACATTAAATTTCTTTGGAATGTTGTCAACAGTTGGGATCTTGTAAGTCCATGTCCCATCAGAAATCACTAAACCATCGTAGTTTGATAAGTATTCCTCGCACATGAAGAAACCAATTCCTTGAACAAAAGCGCCTTCAATCTGTCCAAGATCCACAGCAGGATTTAGGCTCTGTCCACAGTCATAGATTATATCAGTCTGCAAAATGGTAGTGGCTCCAGTAAGAAGATCAACCTCCACCTCACTCACAGCAGCACCATAATTCAGGTACCTTTTAGAACCTTCATCTGGGACCCAAAGAGTGCTTGCTGATAAGTTCACTGATTGAAGACTTGCGTGGAAAATCAAATTGTTCCAAGATATTGAGCCCGTTTGCTCTTGTAACCTGTCCTTTAGAGGCTTCAGCCTGTCAACCAAGACACTGCAAGCACAACGAACAGCCTCACAGCATGACTCCGATGTGGTGCTCCCAGCAGTCCATCCTCCCTAGATCAAACTTAAAGTATCAGCTTGAATAACCCTTATTCTCTCAAGAAGACCTGGAATATCATTTCCCCATAATTCTCCGAGAGAAAAAGCAGCCATCTGCTTCACATTTGTCCATAGCCCTTGACCCAACTCAATTCCTCCAACCTCCACAACAACTGAACCATCTTTGAGGATGCCAACTTTTCCAAGGGTTGGCCTAACTGTTACTGGATAAACTATGGGTACGCATGAAATTCCCCGCTTCTTCCACATAGAAGAGCTATTTAAAATTTGAATTTTTGCCGCACGATGACTATAAATTGTAAAGGTAACCAGTTTATCAAACAAAGATGGTAATGTGTATTCAGAAGCTTCTGTTTCAAATTCTCTATAGTAATACCTGAGACTCTCGATGCTGTGAAGATTTTTCTTTCTAATCAGGTATGTGTCAATATGGAGGCTTGATGCGACATGTTCAATAATAGCTTCGACAATAAAAGATCCCTTCAAATTCCCGGGCTCCCTCATCGCTGATTTTGATGGAAGATTTGTTTTACAAAGCTTGATATCAAAAGAAAGAGCACCCCGGTTGTATTTCTTCAAAGCTTCAATTACAGAACGTGCTATTAGTGGGCTGTAATCTAGAAAGATGCCAGCATCTATTAACAGATCGATATGTAAAGCTGTAATTTTTCCATCAGACTTGAAACCCACTGAGTACTTTATATTCATTGGATGCCGTCATGCATTCATTATCATATCAGTTTTACGATCAACATACATGCGGACAGGACGCCTTAGCTTGTACGCTGCCAAAGCACAAGCTGTTGCAACAGGTACTGCTTTTGTTGCCTTGCCACCAAAAACCCCTCCAACTCTTCTTGTTATCACACGAATATTGTTCACGGGGACACCCAGGCACTTGGCCCACCAATGGGGCGATGCTGTGTCCCATAAGACAATAGCTGTTTTGAGGATAAAAGCAGATCATGATTGCCGAAGCGTTCACCACTACTATCATCAAAATTCTCTGCAGGCGCAGGACCATTAGCTAAACTTAATTCTTCAATTCCTTTCATGTCTTTACAAAGCGGAAGAAGAAAATCAAATAAGAAAGCAACAGCTAAACTTGACCTATAAGCTCGATGTGCAGTGCCTTGTTTAGGCACAATAATCTTCTTAAGCAGTATAATTGCTTCAAGTAAAATGGCTAATGTGCAAGGCTTGCCAATCAATAATTTTTCAACATCCCTAGCCCTTATTGCGTGTGCGCTTCCGTATGCACCAAAGGCCAACTTCAGATTATCTATTATAATATGATCAGAATTTTTATCTGCAGAAGTGTGAGCTAAGAAAGCAGAATTGAGATATGCAACTACATTTCCCAGGGGTCTTGGTGCTGCCCTGTAGGTTTCAAATAACAGTTTTGATTCAACAGAACCATTGGTGTCTGAATTTGAATTGGGACATGAAGTCCAGGATGGAATGTGGAAGCTCAGAAGAAGGGTTATGTAATTCATTGAGGGCGGTGTCTCTAAGAAATCCTCCAATTTAATGGCCAACCTTTTTGAATCTGTTCGTAAACAGACAGTTGAATCAACAGCTATCAGTGCGGTGGCAATGTCTGATGGGAGCCCCTTCCTTTGTGCCAGTATCAAATTTCCTCCTATACTTGCAGTATTGCGAACAAATTCTGAGGCCACCTTGGTCAAGTGCTCTGCAATTTTATTAAAAACAAAGTTTTTTCTTTCTTCTTTCAGAACTTCAATAGCCCTTGAAATTGTCACAGTTGCGCCAATTTGAATGCCTTCGTCATCACATTTGATTGAATAAAGCTCAGGAATTCCTTTTAGATCAATGAATCTATCATACAGGTCTTCCTCCTTATAGACACCAGAACAAGTATTGCCAGCAACCATTTTGAACATTCCACCATTAAATTCTTTTGAATTCAATAGCTTATAAAGATTATCAACAGTCTTAGGGTAATGCCAAGAATCATCCGACAAACTTGCCGGCATGGCATTAAAATAGATATCCAGTTGCGTTTTGCTTCCATTGACTGAACCATTTGGAAATGCTGAATTGCAATTCAAAACGGACTTGATTTCCGACTTTAAGAACTCTGGGAAAGTAGAAGCAACAGTAAAAGAGGGAAACTTCTCAACACTTGCAGATTTTTCCCCTTTTTTCCAGAATGCATTGAGACCAAGATCTTCTAAATCCACATCTGCAGCAAAACTCTTGCAAGCATCAACAATTGGCCGATAACCTGTACATCTACAAAGATTGCCCGAAATGGTTAATCGCATTGCGAAGCTGGCCTTTCACTTTTCTCAGCTTTTACTAGAGCAGAGTAAAAAGACATTCACATGCCAGGAGTACAGAATCCACATTGCGAAGCATGAAAGCCAAAAAACCTTTTGTGAATAGAATGGAAGCCATCCTTAGCATTTCCTAGGCCCTCAGCAGTTGTGACTGAACAAAAGTTTATACTGTAGATAAGAGTGAGACATGAGCTAATTGCGAATTCTTCTACTTGTTCACTCACTGGATCATATGTTCCTAAGAGAACTACACAAGCTCCACAACCACCTTCTCCGCTTCCAAGCTTTGCCCCAGTAAATCGAGTCTGCGTTCACATAAATTCAAGCAAAGTAGTTGAAGGATCGACCTTTTTCAGCTCAAATCTCTGGCCATTAACCGCAAACACCAAACTCTGGTTCTGCATTCTCTTGCCCTGCTCAATGTCCACCTACTTTCAAGCAAACACAAAGGAGGATTTTGTAGGCGCGGATAAGAAAACAACGCCATAGCCATTAGACGGCGGTCAGCCAGCCGGCAAGGTTGCCAATCAGCTGTGAAGGAGACAAAAGAAGAATAAATTTAATCACATATTACATTAAATGTTTTAATGGTATTATAAAAAAATATTGGAGTGATTGGAAGATATTCTTAATATTATAAAAACAATCTTTAATACATATGATGAATTACATATTTCATTCCTATCTATTAAAATTTTTAATATATATATAATCATTTTTTTGATTTGTAGTTGTAATTTGCCCTTATTATGGTCGATCATTTGTGCAAGTTTTTATAATGTTTGCGTGGATTTAAATTATTTGTTAAATAAAGTGCAATGTTTTCTACGCAAGTGAAGTTAAGAGTAAGATCCACACAAATTGGAAGCTCTTTTGGGCTTAATAGGACGATATTATTGACATTTTATCACTAATTACGCTTCCTTAAACATGGTTTTTTTTAATCAGTGCAAGTGGTCAAGTTTTCCAATACCTTTTAACCTTTTTTTAACTTCTACAATATAAAAATAATCATTTGTTAAATAAAGTACAATGTTGTCCAAGCCAGTTAAATTTAGGCAGATCCACAAAATAAGAAGCTCCTTTGGGCTTAATAGGACAATTTTATTTAATATTGATGATTGTCTACTATGTCTATATCAAATTATGTGAGGAAGAAAGGTTTTATTTAAATCATTATAATAATGAAGAAAATTTTCTTAAAAAATTAGAAGAGAATGAAAATATAATTAAAGTAAATTAAGAAAAAGTATTTTATATTAATTTCATATAAAAACGTAAATAAAATATAAATTAAAAATAGAAATAATTCTAAATTAACCATAAATATAAATATTGTACTTCTTGTGAGAGTTAGTACAATGCAAGCTATGTATTACTTCATTTTAACTTTTTGCATTTGCTATTCAGCAAATCAGAGAGTAGAAGATTAAAAAATAAAATGAAGAAGCAATTGCTGGACGTACTAAAATGAATCAATTTAGTTGTTTACATTGTGATCGTAAATATTGTTATCGGTAGTTGAAATTGATTAGATCATTTCTAATGAATTAATGTGTATAATACAACCATATTGTTAGCGACTACACCAATACAAAGGTAATGGCAGTTGCTGGAAGCTAATAATTATGCTATAACACTATTAAAAGCAGTACTAAAAAAGCTGAAATCACATGAAACTAGTTGGAGAGTTTTCAATTATGGATCTTCTTCTAATTCATCTTCTGAATCTTCCCGCTAATGGAAACAACGATTGCACTGTTAAACAAGATCCAGTTTATATGTATTGCTAATGTTAAGTAAGGGCAATGTTATTAGCATAAACAGTACCTCACAACCTTCTTGGGATTGAGAAGACATAGCATTTGCATCCATATATAAACAGGAAAATACATATCATGTTATATGCAGGGAATGTTCTGCCTTCTTTATTTCTCTTCATAGCCATTGCATCCTTTTTAGAAGCCGAGTACAAACATCAATGGATTATTATTTAAAAAGAAAATATAATTCATATCAAAATACTAAAAATGGAATAAAGTGCAAGCTTTAGTGATGTCATTGTTCGTAGATGCTTTTTAATAAAGTATTACATAAAAAATTGTTTTTAAATAAACTTTTTAAAAAAGGTCTATTATTATGGGAAGGTGGCTTATGATGGAAAGGACAAAATGAAAGTGCCAACCAATTGCAAGAAATAACTCTTTTAATTTCAACAAGCAATGGGACCAATCTTGCCAACTATTAGAATTTATTTAAAAATTATATTAGAATTAGTGTTAAAATTTTCTATACACAACTATAATGCCCTAAAATGAAATTAATTTAAATATGGAAATTATGATATAATCCCCTAAAATTATTTAATTTGTTAACTCAAAAATTGAGAAAGAGATGGAGAAGGAATGAGAGAGAAGATATCTAAATTTTGTTTAGGAATGATTTCATCAATACGTACCTTATCTTCATAGGTTATACCATGCCATTAATGGCACCACTCTCTAATCCCGGAACTTGAGTCGGTCACTATAAATAAAGTCATCTATAATGTCTTTTTGAAATGAAACTCTTCCAAATGAATGATCAAAAGCTTCATCTAGATCGGGCTTGAGTCTGTCACTATAAATAAATTCAAAACTTTAAGAGATAGAGATGGAGAAAGAGAGAGAAAAAAAAAGATTAATTAATGTGATTAGATTTTCTATTGGAATGGTTTCATACATGTACATTATTTTCATAATTGATAGCATGCCATTGGTCTCACCACCATTACTGGATTAAAAAACACTAAAACAAATAATATAGTTGGTTACATTGTGATCGTGAATATTGTTGTTGGATGGTTGAAATTGATCAAATCATTTCTCATGAATTAAAAAGGAGTAATAAAATCATGCATATTGCTAGCGACTACTTCAATACAAAGGTAATGGCAGCTACTGGAAGCTTTTAATTATGTTATAGCATTATTAAAAGTAGTAAAGTGGCTAAAATCACCTGAAACGAGATGAAGAGTTTTCGATTATAGATCCTCTTCTAATTCATCTTTTGAATCCTCTTGCCAATGCCAACGATTGCACTGTCAAACAAGATCCAAATTATATGTATTGTTAATGTTAAGTAGTGTCAATGTTATTAGCAAAAATAGTACCTCAAAACCTTTTTGGGATAGAGAAGACATAGCCATTGCATCCTTAGCCATAGAGAGGAAAATACACATAATGATATATGAAGGAAATGTTCTGTCTTCTTTGTTTTTCTTCATAGCCATTGCATCCTTTTCAGAAGCAAAGTACAATCATATATGGATTATTACTTAAAAAGAAAATCTAGTTCGTATCAAAATAGTAAAAATGGAATAAAGATGCGAACTTTAGCATATCTCGTTGTCCGTAGACGCTCATCCAAATACAAAAGACTGCTGTCGAAATCCTTCAAATCAATATTAGAATTTGTTATCCATAGTTAATATAAACAAGAAGTAGCAATACTAAAATTATTACACTTTCTATCAAATTATGTAAGGATTCATTAATTAATTTGGTTAATTGAATTTATTAAATTATACTTTGATTATTAATAAAATTTTAAATCTCATTGATTTTAATTTTATGCTTTTAATGATGACTATTTTATTTTAAAGAATAATATAATCGATCAAAACAAAATTATTATTTTAAAAATAAATTTTTATGGCTAGGAAAACAAATATAAAAAATAGATTAAAATTATTACATAAATAAATGTTTTTGAATAAACTTTTTTATAAAGGCCTATTACTGTGGGAAGGAGGAAAAGACAAAATGAAAGTGTCAATGAATTGCAAGAGATCTTTTTTTAATTTCAACAACCGGTGGTACCAATCTTGCCAACTATTAGATCGAATTTATTTTGAATTAGTGTTAAAATTTTCTATACACAGCTATAATGCCCTAAAATGAAATTAATTTCAATATGGAAAAAAATGATATAATCCCGTAATATTATTTAATTTGTTAGTTCAAACATTGAGATAGAAATGGAGATAGAGCAAGAGAGAAGATAACTTAATTTTGTTTTAGAAGATTTCGTCTATACGTACCTTATCTTCATAGGTGATACCACTTTGTCATCTTTGGACATGTACATACATCTATATGCCTTTTTGAAATGATATTCTTCCAAATGAACAATCCAAAGCTTCATCTGGATCGGGCTTGAGTGATCAGTCACTGTAAATATATTCAAAACTTTAAGAGTGCTTAGAATATTTTTCAAATTGGTCACTAACTTGAGTGAGAGAGAGAGAGAGAGAGAGAGAGAGAGAGAGAGAGAGAGAGAGAGAGAGAGAGAGAGAGAAGCTTAATTAATGTGAGTATATTTTGTATTGGAAAGTTTGAGATTGATCAGATCATTTCTCATGAATTAATGGGGTTAATAAAATCATAATGTTAGCGACTACACAACTACAAAAGTAATGGTGGCTGCTGAAAGCTAATAAATATGTTATTACATTATTAAAAGCACTTTTAAAGCATCTAAAATTACATGAAACGAGCTGGAGAGTTTACGGTTTTAATCTTCTTCTAATTCATCTTCTGAAACCTCCCGTCGATGACAGTGATTGCACTGTTAAACAATAATCCAATTTATATGTATTGTTAATGTTAAATAGTGGCAATGTTATTAGCAAAAAAAGTACCTCGCAACCTTTTTGGGATAGAGAAGACATAGCCATAGATAGGAAAATACATATATGGATATATGCAGTAAATGTTCTTTCTTCTTTGTTTCTCTTCAAAGCCATATTGCATCCTTTCAGAAGCTGAGTACAATCATCAATGAATTATTACATAAAAAAAAAATCAAATTTGTATCAAAATACTAAAAATGGATTGAAGATAAGAACTTTACCATATTTCGTTGTTCATAGACGATCATCCAAACACGAAAGGCTGCTATCGAAATCCTTCAAATCATTGCAAACAAATATAAGAAATAGTTTAAAATTATTATAGAAATAATTTTTTTTAAATGAACTATTTAATGAAGGCCTATTATTATGGGAAGGCTGCTTATCCTAGAAATAATTTATTTAATTTCAACAAATGGTGTGACCAAAAAATAGTACCTCTCAACCTTTTTTGGACATAGCCATTGCATCCTTAGCCATAAGTAGGAAAATACATATCATGATATAGGCAGGAAATGTTCTTTCCTCTTTGTTTCTCTTCAAAGTCATTGCATCCTTTTTAGAAACTGAGTACAACCATCAATGGATTATTACTTAAAAAGAAAATATAATTTGTATGAAAATACTTAAAATTGAATGACAGTGCGAACTTTAGTGTATCTCGTTGTTCGTAGACTCATCCAAACACCAAAGGCTGCTATCAAAATCCTTCAAATCATTAGAATCAATATTAGAATTTGTTATCCATAGTTAATATAAACAAGAAATAGAAAGTTAAAATTATTACACTTTCTATACAATTATGTTAGGGTTCATTAATTAATTTGGTTAATTAAAGTTTTTAAATTATACTTTGAATATTAGTAAGGTTTTAAATCTTATTGATTTTATGCTTTTATGGATGATTATTTTATTTTAAAGAATAATATAATCAAAACAAAATCATTTTTTCCAGAAATAAATTTTTATGACATAAAAAAATGTTTTTAAATAAACTTTTTAAAAAGGTCTATTATTATGTGAAGGTGGCTTATGATGGAAAGGACAAAATGAAAGTGCCAACCCATTGTAAGAAATAACTTTTTTAATTTCAATTAGCAATGGGACCAATCTTGCCAATTATTAGAACTTATTTAAAAATTATATTAGAATTAGTGTTAAAATTTTCTATACACAACTATAATTCCCTAAAATGAAATTAATTTAAATATAGAAATAATGATATAATCCCCTAAAATTATTTAATTTGTTAACTCAAAAATTGAGAAAGAGAGAGAGAGAGAGAGAGAGAGAGAGAGAGAGAGAGAGAGAGAGAGAGAGAGAGAGAGAGAGAGAGAGAGAGAGAGAGAGAGAGAGAGAGAGAGAGAGAGAGAGAGAGAATATCTTAATTTTATTTTGGAATGATTTCGTCGATATGTACCTTACCTTTACAGGTTATACCTTGCCATTAATGGTACCACTCTCTCATCCCGACGTGAGTATACATCTATAAAGTCTTTTTGAAATGAAACTCTTCCAAATGAATGATCAAAAGCTTCAACTAGATCGGGCTTGAGTCGTTCACTATAAATAAATTCAAAACTTTAAGAGATATCGATGGAGAAAGAGAGAGAGAGAGAGAGAAAAAAAAAAGCTTAATTAATGTGATTAGATTTTGTATTTGAATGGTTTCATACCTGTACATTATTTTCATAATTGATAGCATGCCATTGGTTCTACCACCATTACTGGATTAAAATTTACTAAAACAAATAATTTAGTTGGTTACATTATGATCGTGAATATTGTTGTTGGGTGGTTGAAATTGATCAAATCATTTTTCATGAATTAAAAAGGGATAATAAAATCATGCTTACTGCTAGCGACTACTTAGTTCAATACAAAGGTAATGGCAGCTACTGGAAGCTATTAGTTATGTTATAACATTATTAAAAGTAGTAAAGTGGCTAAAATCACCTGAAATGAGATGGAGAGTTTTTGATTATAGATCCTCTTCTAATTCATCTTTTGAATCCTCTTGCCAATGCCAATGATTGCACTGTCAAACAAGATCCAAATTATATGTATTGTTAATGTTAGTGGCAATATTAGCAAAAATAGTACCACACAACCTTTTTGGGATAGAGAAGACATAGCCATTGCATCCTTAGCCATAGAGAGGAAAATACATATAATGATATATGAAGGAAATGTTCTGTCTTCTTTGCTTTTCTTCATACCCATTGCATCCTATTAAGAAGCCAAGTACAACCATCAATGAATTATTACTTAAAAAGAAAATCTAGTTCGTATCAAAATAGTTAAAATGGAATAAAGATGCGAACTTTAGCATATCTCGTTGTCCGTAGACGCTCATCCAAATACCAAAGGCTGCTGTCGAAATCCTTCAAATCATTAAAATCAAAATTAGAATTTGTTATCCATAGTTAATAAAATAAGAAGTAGCAATACTAAAATTATTACACTTTCTATCAAATTATGTTAATTTGGTTAATTGAAGTTTTTAAATTATACTTTGATTATTATTATAATTTTAAATCTCATTGATTTTAATTTTATGCTTTTAAGGACGACTATTTTATTTTAAAGCATAATATAATTTTTTATGGCAAACAGATATAAGAAATAGATTAAAATTATTACATAAATAAATGTTTTTAAATAAACTTTTTATAAAGGTCTATTATTGTGGGAAGGAGGAAAAGACAAAATGAAAGTGCCAATGAATTGCAAGAGATAACTTTTTAAATTTCAAACCAATCTTGTCAACTATTAGAATCTATTTGGAAATTATATTAGAATTAGTGTAAATGTTTTTTTTTTTACATTGCTATAATCCCTAAAATGATATTAATTTATATAAATAAAAATGATATAATCTCAAAAAATTATTTAATTTATTAGTTGAAAGATTTAGAGAGAGAGAGAGAGAGAGAGAGAGAGAGAGAGAGAGAGAGAGAGAGAGAGAGAGAGAGAGAGAGAGAGAGAGAGAGAGAGAAGCTTAATTAAAGTGACTAAATTTTGTAGTGGAAGGGTTGAGATTCATCAGATCATTTATCATGAATAAATTGAGATAATAAAATCATACTGCTAAAGACTAGACAAATAGATACGTAATGGCAGTTGCTTCAAGCTAATAATTATGCTATAACATTATTAAAAGCATTAGTAAAGTAGATAAAATCACATGAAACGGGTTAGAGAGTTTTCAATTATGGATCTTATATTCTAATTCCTCTTCTGAATTCTTCCGCCGATGCCAGCGATTGATCTGTTAAACAAGATCCATTTTATATGTATTGTTAATGTTAAGTAGTTGAGATGTTAGAAAAAATAGTACCTCGCAACCTCTATTGGATAGAGAAGACATAGCCATTGCATCCTTAGCTATAGATAGGACAATATATATCATGATATTTTTTAAAGCATAAAATAATCGGTCAAAACAAAATCATTATTTTAAAAATAATTTTTTTTCTGGACGAGCAAACAAATATAAGAAATAGTTTAAAATTATTATAGAAATAAATATTTTTAAATGAACTATTTTATGAAGGCCTGTTATTATGGGAAGGCTGCTTATCATAAAAAGGACAAAAATGAAAGTGCCACCAATCGCAAGAAATAACTTTTTTTAATTTCAACAAGTGGTGTGACCAACCTTAATTTCAAGATAACAGAGATTATTTAGAAATTCTATTAGAATTAGTGTAAAATTTATTATATAATTCCCTAAAGTTAAACTAATTTAAATAGGTAAAAATTTGATATAATCCCCAAAAGTTATTTAATTTGTTAGCTCAATGATTAAGATAGAGATGGAGAAAAAGATAGAGAAAATATTTGAATTTTATTTTGGAATGATTTCATCTACGTACCTTATCTTTATATACATGTGTTATGCCTTTTTGAAATGAAACTCTTCCAAATGAATGATCAAAAGCTTCATCTGGATCGGGCATGAGTCGGTCACTGTAAATAAATTCAAAACTTTAAGAGTGCCTAGAATATTATTCAAATTTTTCACTAACATGAGAGAGAGAGAGAGGTTTAATTAGTGTGACTAAATTTTGTATTTGAAGGGTTTCATTTGTTTACCTTTTCTTCATAAGTAATAGCATGCCATAGATCCCACCTCCACCCCCCTCCACCACCACCGCCTCCATATTACCCCCCCCCCCCCCCCCCCCACCTCCAACATTACTTTTTTTTTTACACATACCTACTCCTACCCTAACCCCAGGGCGGATCCAGCTTCTTTTTCAGGATGGGCAAAAAATAATTTTTTTGTGGGGGATGGGCAAAAAAAATGCTTATGATTGATTAAATGAGGGCAAAAAAAATTTTTTGAGAGGGGGCAAAATACCCAAAATATCCAAAATATTTCAAAAATATCTCACTAAAATTAAAAAAAAAAAATTTTGAGGGGGGGCATTTGCCCCCCCTCAACTAAATGGGGATCCGCCCATGCCTAACCCCTACCCACTACCCCTACTCCACTACAAGAAAATCATCTATTACCGGCGGAATTTCCGGAGGATTTATTTCCGGCAGATTTTCTGGTGAATTTTAATAATTTTTGAAAATAATCATATAATAATAATTTTTAAAAAATAATTATTTATTTAAATAAAAAATTTTAATTAATTCTTAATTTATTAAACTTTAATTAATTATTAATTTAATAACTTATTTATGGAAATTGATTATTATGCCGGGCGTGGCAGCTTATGGTTCCTTGTCACAAAAAAAAGAAATTGATTATTAGAAATATTTAAAAAATTTCATTTTGTCAAATTAAATAATATTAAAAAGTTCAATCATTTAATAATAAGATATAAGATATAATACGTAATACTTTCCATATTCATAAGTTATAATAAAAATATATAAAAAATAAAGTTTTGATCACTTATGCATAAATGGAACCATCCGCTGGGCTAAATAAAACAGAGTTCGAACCCAGCCTTGTGCTAAGCCGTGGTGGGCCAAAACGAAAATCAATGCGGGCTTGCGGACAACACAAGCGAAGCGGGTATGTGCGGACTTGAGTGGGCTAACGGGCAGGGCAACTCACATTGTGGGAGTGCAAGCTGGGTGGGCCGGAGGAAGCTGGGCTGGGCGGCCCTGCTAGCAGCGTAAGTAGGGGGCATAGCATGTGGGTTTAGGCGTGGGCTTGCGGGCATGCCGGCGTTTGGACTGGGATGACAAGTCTTGAAATTTTCTTTTTAATTATTTCGGCGGCTTTTCTACCGGCACGCGGTCGGACAAATTTTCGGTGGAAATAATCTGCCGGAAAATCCAGCATTTTTTTCACCAAAAATTTTTTCCGACGCGTGTTTTACCGGCAAAAAAATTTTCGTCGAAAATCCGCCGGAAGCTTTCAAAATTCGCAGAAAAATCAGTCGGTAATACATGACTTTTTTGTAGTGCTCCTACCCTTAACCCCATCCCCCTATCACTATCCCTAACTCTACCTCTTACCTCTACCCCCTACACATATACAACTGTCTACCCTACCCCTAACACCTACACCTACCACAACCATGCACCTACACCTACCTCTATAGCTACGTACCCCTTTCACCTATACCTACTTCCACCCTCCACCCCTCGATCCCCCTATACCTACCTTAACCTCCCTACACCTACACTTACCTAAAACCCCCTTTACACCTACACCTACACCTACACCTACTCACCTACATCTAGTTCTATCCCCCTACCCATAGCTACTCTTGCCTTTTTTTTTTTTTCTTTCATACTTCATTCAATCACAGGGGTGTATCTACTCTTACTTACCTATACCTACACCTACTCATATCCCCAACCTACACCTAGTCCTTACCTACGTACCCCAACCCCTACTTTGGCTACAAGAGCAAGTGTGATTGTGCAAGCATGAGTGTGTAAGGAACGGCCTTCAGTCTAGGGCTAGGGCAAGTGCAAAGCATGTTGGTAAGGGAGAGGCCACAAGGGAGAGTGATTGTATGAGCATGAGTCAGCGAGGGAGAGGTTGTGAGGGTAATGACGAGAGTGAGGGAAATGGAAAGTTAGGATAAGTGCAAGCTGGTAAGGGTGGAGTGTGTGAGGGTGAGAGCGATTGCGTATGCTGAGTGAGCGAGGGTTAGGTTATGAGGGGTGGGTGAGGGTTATAGTAAGGGCGAGGCCAAGTGTGAGTGCAAGCAAGCAAGGGAAAGTGGGAGCGCGAGCGGGCAAGGGAGAGACCGTGAGGGCAAGTGCAACTATGCAAGCACGAGAAGGCAAAAGGGCGAGGCCGGATGGACGAGTATGAAGGCGAGCTGGCAATGGTGAGCCGACGAGCCCCATCACCTACCTCTCTCTCTCTCTCTCTCTCTCTCTCTCTCTCTCTCTGATGAAATGGATTTATCAGGAATGGCTTTGCAAGGGAGTTTTTATAATGCCCGAGTAAAAAAACTTTATAACTTGATTGAAGGGGAGGGAGACAAATGGATCAAAACTCCAACTTCTTTCCTCCTATTTGGGGCCAACTCAAATTGCTCAGTCAAAGAGATAACTTTCCAATCAAATATTGGCCACGTAATTATATAAGATATGGTTTGATGGATAATTTTTCAAAAATATATTTTTATATGTTTTCTTTTATACATTAAAGAAAAAGAAAATGGGAATTATCTGAATAAAAATGATAAACTATATGCATATATTCAAATGTTATTCTTTATATATAATAATGAATAAAATTAAATACCACAGTTAGATACGGCCATTGTTCCATTTCTGTTAAAACTTAGATAAGTTGGCATCAAATACTTTCATTCTTTCACAATTCTCATGTCCAATTGGTGAATGCATTTCGAGATCACACGAAATATTGTAATTATAAATTAAAACTTAATCTACAATATGAAATAATTAAATTTAAGAAAAATTAAATCATAATTTAAAATAAAAACAATATTTTGAAAAAAAATTTTAATTTACAAAATTGGACACCGCTCATATTAATAGAGTATATTTGTTCTTTGAAATTTATTACAGTATAACTTTATGTTAACTATTATAAAAATTTTAATTAAATAAGCTTCTTATAGTATAGTAAAACAACAAATTAAATTAAATATAATGTCATAATTGTTGCGTCCTTGAGTATTCAAGGCGGTAGAGAAAAATAAAGTTTAATGTCTTAGCCTTGTACGAAAATTTTGACATGCATACAGATAAAAGGAGAGGGTGAAGTATTCACAAGAGACATCAAGAATTTTACGTGAAAACCACTGAAAAGAGGGAAGGACTGTAGTTGGTGGGCAACGTAGTCAGAACCGTAGTCGACAGGTAACGGAGGTCATAAAAACCGTTGTGTGACGACGAAGGCCGGAAGGATGACGTCAGGTAGAAGTTCAGAAATAGACATAAGTCCAACGTCAGATAGAAGTGCGAGTGCAGACCATGGGGGTTAGCTCAAGTGCATGCCACGGAGATGAGGCAGGCAAGCACGGGTGCAATGCTGCGAGTGCAGGTGCGAGGCTGCGAGTGCAGGTGCGAGGCTGCGAGTGAGAGCATTAGCTAGGCAAGCGAGCGCGGGACCGCTAGTATGAGACTGTGAGCGCGGGGCAAGGGAAGGGAGCGCCAAATGCAGTGTTGAGTGCAGGGCGGGGTTTTGATGTGGTGCGGGAGGGGGACCTAGTTGAGTTTTGGGTTTTTGGGTTGAGTCGAACCCGACCCGAATTTCCATTTGGGTTAGGATTTGAAACCAAAACCCGCCTCATTTCCCAAACAGGTTAACCCAAACCCAAAATTTTCAGGTCGGGTTTGGGTCAGATTTTTAGGTCATGTAAAATATTGGGGAAATTGTTAGGTCCAGATACTAGAACTAAAAATAAGTCTAGATATCCACATAAAATTTGTCACGTGGACTGTGCTTTGACTGCGCTTTACCTGCACTTTTCTTGCGCTTTACCTGCGTATTTGGCACGCTTTACTTAAAATTTCGTGGACACGTGTACATTCCATATGTCAATATTTTATTGGAGTCCAAACGTATCTCTAAGTCTGGTGTCCGGACCTAATAATTTTTTCCAAATATTGACACCAATTTGTGCAAGTGTATAAGAAACATTTAATAACCAATGTGATAAAAGTTACCTTTATAATAAATCATGATGTATATGAAAAAGATTTATTAAATTCAACTATTGCACAAATTTTGCTATCATATGGATCATTTCAAGATTAAAGTTTATGCTTTAATTAACATGATAGAACTATCTACACTTTAAATAAAATCATAATATAAATATCAAAATTTTGCTTTTGTCCTTAGCCCTAATTTGTTCTAGAATTGAGATTTGCATCCATCCCCGTTCTCCTAGACTTGCAGCATCTTCTCCGCCTTCATTTCTACTTTTCTGGAGCTTCCTCCTCGTTCCTTCGACCTCATGGATCTAAGAAACCCTTGTTGTCACCTCACCAATTCATCTGAGCTACCCAGCTGTATAAGTAAATATGTATAAGCTGGCTTATTCATTCAATACACCGGTTTAATAGGAGCTATATATATATAATAATTAATATATATATATATATATATATATATATATATAATATATAGATTATATATATATATATATATATATATATATATATATATATATATATATATATATATATATATATATATATATATATATATATATGCACAGGGTGTACAACTATACACACTATTTATAAATTACACAATTATGTACACAGTGTGTACAAACTTATATACATAATATACATATTATGTACAAAGACACGTGTCAACTTTTTATTGGAGTCCGAACATAACTCTACGTCTGGACTACGCACGTAATAATTTCCCCTATAATAACCCGTGGAAAAATTTGTCCTACTTATCACATGCTAGACTTGATACTACCTTTGCTGTTAGTATTGTGTTAATTTATTTGCAATCCTAAAGAATCATTTCTTAGGGCAATAAAGAAAGTTATATAGTATTTGAAGGGAATCATGGGCAAAGGAATTTTATTAAAACAGGCAAGTATTGGTCTCTTAAAGTATAGAAATATGTAGATTGTGTGGGTTCTGTGCATCTGTATTGCATTGCTAAGGCCCTCTTTATTGCGTTGGCTGAAACTGTTATTGTTGATACTAACATTTCAAGTGCTGCCAGAGAAGGGATCAGATCTTATCTTGAGCAAAGTGATGAGCAAGCAGGTTGCACAAGTCTTCTGGCTAGGGGTGTCAATATTTGACCCGACCCGAAAACCCGACCCGGACCCAACCCGGAAAATCCGGGTTGGACCCGACCCATTTGATAAACGGGTGTTCGGGTTCTCTAATTTGACCCGTTTGATAAACGGGTCGTGTTCGGGTTGACTCGGCAGGTTGGCGGGTTAACCCGCAAACCCGTTTATTTAAAAAAAAATGAATTTTTGCTGCCCGACCGCTGACCGCTCTGCCCTGCCCTCTGCCCGGCCGCTGCCCTGCCCCCTGCCCGCGTGCCGAGATCCGCTGTCGCGCGAGTGCCGCGTGCTGAGATTTGCTTCCGCGCGCGTGCCGCTTGCCAAGAGCGGAAGCGGATCCGCGACTGCGCGAGTGCCGCGTGCCGCTGCCGCCCGCGTGCCGAGAGCAGCTGCCGCCCGCGCCTTCGCCGCTGCCGCCCGCGCCGTCGCCAACTGCCCCGCTGCCGCGCTGCCGCTCGTCACCCACTACCGGGTCGCGGGTCGAGTCGGGTCAACCCGGCAACCCGGTCGGGTCGGGTCCGGGTTGAAATGCTCGACCCATTTTTGCAAACGGGTCGGGTTCGGGTTGACCCGTTTAGATCCGTGTCGGGTCGGGTTCGACCCGAACCCGACGGGTTGACTCGAATTGACACCCCTACTTCTGGCTTCGTCTTTTTTCCCACACGTCCTTGTTATTTTTGAATACAACTTCTATAAACAATAAAAAAACAAAATAAATTATTAAGTTCTCCTTGACAAGTCGACCCCGAAGCCCCTTTGTTGGAATCTTCGATCGGAACAATCGAAGAGTCGTGTCAAGCGCCAGCTCCATCAGCAGTTCGAATCATACGGCGAATCCCTTGCATGCAACATCATTGCCAATGATTGGCGTCCGCTTCCATAGTGTCAGAGTTGGTTCTAGCTCACACGTTTGCATACGGGTTTGTGGGTCATGTCAGGTCAACCCAGTGACCAGCATGGGTCAAGTCCGGGTTGGAATTCGTGACATGTTTGCATAATCGGGTTAGGTTAGGGTCAGCCTGTTTGGACTCGGGTTGGACCGGAATCCGTCCTGTTGACCCGTTTTGACACCTCATAAGAACCATTATTTCATTATTTGGTTTATCAAGGTGTATGGTGAGAGCTATAGTAGTGGGTTGAGCTGGCTAAATTTATAACCAAAAGGTTACAATATTCAATTAATTACACTTATTGTAACTTATGAAGACCTGAAAATTGACTTAGTTGTTTCACAAATGTATACAGGAAAGTAGAGATAGGAAGATAAGATTGACCTATATGATGAATGTGAAAGATTGCTTGATCAAAAGAGAATTGACTAGTGGGTTTAATTAAGGCTCGCACAAATTAAAATTAAAAGGAAAATTGATCATTTATGTTTTAGCTCCTATGAGTTTTACTGGTAAAATGGTTATGAAATTGTATTTTCCCACCACTGCCAGTCAAAGCAGTTCAGTGGACTTGGGTGTGTTATGATATATCAGCATTAAATCATAACACATTGAGCCAACTCAGGCTTAAATTAATTATTATATTCTCATGTATGTGAGGTGGCACCGTGTAATTAGTTGATTGTAAACGGTCCACTCTCTCCTTCTCTATTTAAGCAATATGTCTGTAACATAGAGTATCAAGAAATACATCTGCTCATTTTCCTTTATCTGTCTTAAGATTCCTTACTTTGTTCTTCTTGTTTCTGCCAAGAACCGCTGAGTTCCACATGGTATCAAGAGCGGGTTGAAGCAAGACGATTTGCGGTGCATTTTTTTCCTCGATGTCCACTTCCTCCAACACATCTCGTACTGGCGAACATACCGATCCGATCATCGCCGAAGCTCCATCCATCCCGTCGAATATTAAATTTGTTGTATCCAATCTCAAGCACATCGTTCCAACTCAACTCTCCGCTGATAACTATGCTCTATGGAGATCCCAAATCCTCAAGATCCTCCGAGTAAATGGGTTTGAGCAGTTTCTCGTCTCCAATCTTCCTTCTTCGCCCCGTTTCTTGACTCAATTTGATGGCTCTCAAAACACCAACAACGTCTATGCGCAATGGCTGTTAACAGACCAAAATCTCGCTGCATCAATTTGCTCCACCATCTCACCGGTGGTTCTTCCTTACATTATCTACTTGAACTGCACATCATTCCATTTGTTCTACAGTTGAAACATGTTTTCAATCCGCAAACCATTCTAAAGTTATACAACTAAATAATGAACTTCACAATGTAAGCTCTCAAAACGTCTACCAATGACATAATACTTAACTAAAATCAAGTCCATAGTAGATAAGATTTTGGCTGCTGCCTGCACAGTAGACACTGAAGATATCATTCTTTACACTCTTAACAGCCTTCCTAGCACCTATCAATCTTTCAAAATCACAATTCGAACAATGCAAAATCCTATCACTCTTGAAAATCCTTATTCCTTACTTATCAATGAAGAGATTCATATCACCTCCGACAATGCTCGTCTTCCAACTCCTAGCAACTCAAACACTGCTCTATTCACATATCGCGGCTGTGGACGTCACAACAAGGGACGATCTACTCAATCTTCCAGATTTGCAATAAGAAGGGACACTTAGCCTCCATTTGCTAGCATAGGCTTAGTACTCAATATGTTCCTCAACCTGTTCAACCATCGCCCCGCGCTATGGTCGCTAGCTCCGATAACTCCAGCTCCAACTGGTTTTTGACTCAGGCACATCTTCACACCTAACTAACTCTCTTGAAAATCTTTCCATAGCAACCCCCTATATAGGCTCTAACACCATCACCATCGGCCACGGCCGATCTATTAACATAGCTGATTCGGGGAATGGTTTTCTTCCTCCACCTTCTCGTATGGTTAATCTATCTCAGATTCTTCATTCTCCCTATTTACATTACAATCTACTTTCCATTTCTAAACTAACTCAAGATAATAATATCTCTATCATCTTTGACGCTTCTGGTTTTACGCTTAAGGATTTGAAAACTCAACAAATCCTGCTTCACTGCGCCTATAAGAACGGTCTTTACCCTGTCAACGTCTGCCTATCTCCCTAAAAAACTCAGGCGTTCTCAGCTTCACGTACTTCGGCTCATGCTTGGCATACTCGATTGGGACACCCACACAAATGAACACTTCATTTACTTAGCTGCCAGATATCCTCAGCTTCATATTACATCAAATACCTATAGTTGTCACTCTTGTAATAAATTAAAAGGACATAAATGCCCTTTGATAATTCTGTACATCGGAAACATTCTATTCTTGAATTAATTCACTCTGATGTTTGGGGCCCGGTTCCTATTGTGTCTTGTACTGGTTTCTTGTACTACGTCATTTTTGTTGATGAATTCTCTCGGTTTACATGGATTTTTCCTTTACGAAATAAGCCCGAAGTTACTTCGACTTTCATTCAATTTAAAACTCAAATTGAGAACTACACGGGAACAAAAATTAAATCCATTCATATTGACGGTGGCACCAATATTTAAATTCTTCGCTCTGCATGTTTCTTAAATTTCATGACATATCTCATCAAATATCTTGCCCATACACATCGAAACAAAATGGCACCGCTGAGCGAAAACACCGCCATATTTGAGATTCTTCATCAACAACAACCTGACTACACTCAATTAATAACCTTTGGATGTCAATGCTTTCCTCTTTCTCCCTCGCATAGCCGCGAAAAATTCCAATCAAAGGCTACGTCGTGTGTGTTCTTCGAATATTCGGACGTGTACAAAGGATACAAATGTTTGAACCTGGAATCCTACAAAATTGTCATGTCACGTCACGTTACCTTTGATGAAAATTTCTTTATGTTTTCCCAAACTCCTGCTTATTCAACTACGTGGCAGACTATACACTCCAATCCATTTTTTCTTACTCCTACCACTATTCTGATACCTTGCAGATCATCCAGAGAAGCCTCCATCTCCAATTCTATCACTAATCATATTCCTACTAGGTCTACTGCACTTCCATCTCTCATCCTACTAAACCTCTATCTGTTCCTGCTCACCCGATGGTTACTAGAAGTAGAACCAGATCCCTCGAACCTTGTATTCGGTTAGATCTTATACATAGTTAGGAATCTTCCAATCCCTCACATGATCCCACTTTTTATATGGAAGCCGTCAAACATTTTGAATGGCGTCAAGCTATGGCATCCGAATTCTTCGCCTTGCGACAACAAGGAAGTTGGAGTCTTGTTCCTCCACCTTCTAACTCCACAGTTCTTGGATGTAAATGGAAATATAGAACTAAGTATCACATTGATGGTTCGGTGGTCAAATACAAAGCGAGACTGGTTTCTCTTGGCAACCATCAGGAGTATGGCTTAGACTATACCGAAACCTTTAGCCCGGTTGCAAAGCTTCCAATGATTCGCATTCTTCTCACTATCGCTTTGGCCAAATACATTAACAGTGTCAGTCAGGTCGAGGTTTAGCTTTGGTGGTTGAGTGAACATTTGTCAATAATTGGCTAGTTAATGTTTGACGGTGGTGTTCAGATGGTGAGAGTTCTTCGACAGTGGTGTCTCAATGGAGCTCCAAGATTCTTCAAGGCTTAGAGGTCTACTGAGTCTCTAGCCCAATGTCCAAGTTTTTGCTAAGAAAAAATTGGTTATGATTTTAGCTATTTTTTTTATTTTGTGTCGAGAATCTAAGTCATTATCCCGAAAGTTAAAGTAGTGAGTAGATATAAGTGATAGAAAGAAGGACATGATGATAGTTGAGGAGAGATCAAACTAAGATATTCTTGAAGTGATTAAGACTTCAATTGTTATGATCGCTATAATTCTAATAACCAACATCATGTGGATTAGAAATGATTTAGAAAAGAATAAATAATATGAGTTTTTAGTTAATGGCAAAAGGGGAAGTTAATAGAAGTCATTATTTAAATCCCCAATAATTTAGATGATGGCAACCAACTCAAAACTATAGAAGGACCACTAGAGACCATTTATAACTTCATTTATGTTCAAACTTAGGTAAGTGAATATAAAGTTTCACTTCCAAACAACTAATGTTGAAGCATGATTTTTAAGATCACTTTCAATGTCAAAACTGACTCCAACGTCGTCACCAAAATCAAAGCCTATCATCAACACCAACACGAAGACTACCGCCATCACCAATGCCAACTCTCATCATTGCTAATAAGGTCGATGCCCTGATGAAGCTAAACAATGTTAATGCCCCCTCCCCTTAACACCAACTTTTTTACTAAAAACTCCACAAATGCCAATGACATTAATAAGACCTACGATTTATACTGCTCAGTAAGCTGAGGTAATAGAAGTAGCTACTGCCTTCTTCAATTCCATTATTAAACACGGTAACAAAGTGGTTAAAATCACATGAAAAGAAGACCTTTTAACAAAGAAATAATGAAAAAAAAAAGATTTATTAATTTAAATAGAAAACATGAAATCAAAGAAGAAGTCAACTTCAGTAAATCCAACACAGTGAAGAACAAATTTTAGAGCATAAATAATATTCTAATTTATTTGCCCATACTCAATATATAACAACATATTATTACACCGCTATCTAAAGAGGGATTCTAATCCACCGCTGCTTGTCCAGGTGGTGAAGAGCCGGCTGGGCAAAGCCTAGGTCCCTGATTTGAATCCTTTAGCAAGCAGAGAAAGCCATAAGTGTTGGCACATATAAATTACTGTGGGTTGCATGCTAGGTCGACCGGGGTTTTTACTGGCCTAAGGATAGTGCTTCCTTGTCACAAAAAAAAAGTACCCACCGTTGCTTGTCTGGGTGGTGAAGAGCCGGTTGGGCAAAGCCTAGGTCCCTGGTTCGAATCCCTTGGCAAGCGGTGAAAGCCTTAAGTGTTAGCCCGTGTAAATTGGTGTGGGTTGCATGCTAAGTCGACCGGGGTTTTCACTGGCCTAAGAACAGTGCTTACTCATCACAAAAAAAAAAAAAGAGGAATTCTAGTTTGACAAAGCACCATAGAAATTTGATGAAATTAAAAAAAAATCATCAAAACATCCAGAGTAATTATTTTACAATGATTTTTTTAAAAGGCTTATTTTGTAGGAAGGAGGTAATGTAGCAGCGTTTCTGATTATGGATCCACTTATGAATCCTCTGTGATGGGTATATCCTCTTATACCGAAGGAAATATGATCAGAATTATAGATAGAAGAGAGGTTTAAGACACTAATTAAAAATGCCATAATATTATTGCAACAAAAAAAATATTTTTTTTGGTGGTGGCCAATGATGAAACCTAAACCATAACCATAAATGTCAACACCCACAGCAGGTATATTTTGCCTTTTGACATAGTACATTAGAAAATTGATCAAATAAAATTCATATCAAAACATATTGAATAATTATTTTACAATGATTTAATTTTAAAATGCTTATTTTAGGAAGGAGGGAATGTACAAATCAACTGTAACGTTATGGATCCCATTCCAATTGCTCTTCAAAGGCCAAATGTGCTACTAAATCCAAAAGGCGACCATGCTGATCCTGCAAACCAAATGAGCCCAAAGATCCTCATGAAATATATAAGAAATGATCTGAGATAAGATTTACAAATTTATGATATAATTAAAATTTAATGTGTTAGCACAAAAATAGAGACGAAGATAGAAAGGACTGAAAGAAAGTTAATTGATAGAACTATATTTTGAGTGGAATGATACATTGCACGTACCTTATCTTCATAGGTGAAACCATGCCATGGAACCACTTTTCATCATTGGACAGTTAATTACATATGCCATGTCTTTTTATACGAAAGACTTGTATGAGAATGGTGGTTGCATCATCTTGATGATGGTGGAGCAGGAGCAATGACATAATTTTAATATTTAGACTCCTCGCACATTTATCAAAGGTTTCAGCCATCCAATGCAAGAATGTTGGCCATCTCTTCTTAGTAATAGTGAGGTAGATTCAAATGACTTTTAAGTTCTCCATATCATAAGAAATGACATCCTTATGAAAGAAATCAATAATCAAAGTTAAGAGATTTGGCAGTTGGCCGATTGATTTTGGTAACAAATTTCTATATCATGACAATGTATCATCAGGTGACGTAGATTGATGAGTTTTTCAATTGCACTGGTAGCATTATTTAAATAAATGATCGAGTTGTAGTGTTTGCAACTTATAAAGACTGCATAATGAGTACTTGCTAGTTGGATTGTTCGTGCATGAATAAAGAGGTAACGAAGCTTCCTCAAGTTACCTATCAAATCTGTAAATTGAATATTGCTTCAAATTCAGGTGCATCAAATACCACAAAACACGCAAGCATCCCAAACTAGATAATGACTCCTTAATAAATGTACATGGTTAAAGCATGATGGAGAAGAATATGGAAATGGTCAAACATTATAAAATGTTCTTATAGCCCAAACAAAAGAGCACGATCTTACCATAACATGCTGTATAAAATATGCTTTGCTTTTTCATTGATGTTCTTCATTTCATCAAAATTTAACAAAGAAACAGTCTCATTTCTAGTATAGATCTTGCTAAATCATGCACATATCATGCAAAGTGAACAACTTATCATATTTTGTGCATTGAAAGAAAGATCTTCTCACCACAGTCTTCAAAAAGATTCAAATGCAATATCTTCCAATAATCTTTTGTTCCACATAAGTTGAATGTAACCTTGCGCTATCCACATTCTTGTCAATTCTACTTGTGTAAAAATAGTGACCCTTTGGGAACAAAGATAGCATAAACAAAGCATGTTTAAGATACGTTGGTAAGTGATTGTAGCTTATCCTTAGCGCTGGTAAAAAAAGATCTTTGGCCCTCTCCAACTCCACAGATTATTGCATAACACATCCATCCACACCTGCCTCCCTAACTTCAGATCGTAGAAATCCTCCAATCACTTTTAAAGCCAAAGGCAATCTACCACATTCTTAGTAATTCCTCTCCCATTTGTTCAAAATTTTTGCTGTTGATCAAGTTCCCAACCACAAAAAGCATATCTTTGGAAACATAG
>JADPUM010001898.1:0-10893 GCA_016618105.1 Dendrobium huoshanense
TGGGATAGAAACTATTAAGGAGCAGCATGCCTCTGATGATGACTTTGCAGATCCATAGAGACATTGCCGCTCCAATTCATTGATCTCCGACTACAAGAGAGATTGGATATTTGTTTAAGGGAAATCAGTTGTATTTTTCAAATACATCACTCCAAGATCAATTAATTTAAGATATGCATGTTAGAGGTTTAGGCGCTCATACAAGCTCAATTCTTTTGGCTGAAGTTGCACCGCAATGTTCGCCATTATGTAGAAATATCACACATACCATACTTATAATCGCAAAACACAAGTTTGTACATGTTTTACATATTATGCAGACTATATAGGAGAATTTGAATCTTGATTTTGTCCTTGGATAGCCAAAAGACCAAGAGGAGATTCAATTCAATTATGATGGTTGTTAATTATTTTAAAAAATGTCTCATTCTATGCTTGCAGAAAGACTTTTGATGCCATTAACATTGCCTGAATATTTATTAGAGATATTGTCCGATTACATTGAATTTAAGAAGCCTCGCATCAGATTGTGACGTTAAAATTATAAGTTGTTATCATAGGTCCAAGAAGCCTCATACAAGATGGCGATATGGTTACAATTTATCTTCGTAGAGAGCAATTCCAATCTGCACTTCAAGTTAAGCCATGCAAATTGACCCTTCTCCAATAGCAAAGTTCAATGATAATGCATATACTTTATTAATGCCACCAATTTAAGCAACTCTCAACATTCAATATTTTTTATAGTTATGAGTAGCACCCTATGATGGCGTTTCGATCAATAAACAAAAAATCGAGTTCTTCTAAAGTTGACGAAAATCTTGGGTAATTACACCCTGTTCAAAGGATAGAACTAGCTTTGTCCTCCATTTTCAATAGTTATTTCCCTTATATCAGCTTAAATAATTGTTAAAACTAAAGAAGAATCAGTAGTTTACTTTGGCTACTAAGTTGTTTGTTACTTTACTGTTTTGTTAAAAGACAGTTAATGGGCAATGTTATATTGGCGGAGCAGCTTTTTGCATTACTTTTGAAAAATCTCAACCAAATTATTTGTTCTCCTTCTTCTCCCTTTCTCATTTGTTTGGTTTACACCATAAGTGTTGACCTGCCGCCGTATAAAACAAAAAAAAGAAAAAAAATTGTTTCTCTCGTACCTGTTCGGCGCCGAACTCCGCACGTCGCCGCTGAAATCCCGTAATCTAGCGATCGACGTCCTTTTCTCTGTCGAATCGGAAGTTACGACATTTTGTGCGGAAGCAACAACGTGAGCTCGCTGGCTGTGAAGATAACTTTCTTCCTTTGCGTGCTACTCTCACTCTCACCCAATCCCGCTCTCTCTGGCTCTCCCGTTCTCTCGATTGCTCCCTTGACGACGTTTCCTTCTGGGAGGATCGGAGGTTACGGCATTCAAATCGGAAGTAACGAGGGAGTTCGCCGGCTGTGAAGATAACCTTCTACCTTTCGTGCGCTTCTTTTATTCCCTCTTCCGACGTCCCTGCCTGTAGGATCGAAAGTTACGACAGTTTGATCGGAAGCATCTACTGGAGCTCGCCGGCCGTGAAAGACATCTTGATCGGAAGCAACCAGGGAGCTCGATCGCAGTGAAGGCCATTTCCTCCTTTCGTGCGTTTTCTTGGCCCCCTCTTGTTGCGGCCGACGTCGTTCCTTCTCCGACTCCCCCTCCCCCGCCGACGTCGTTCCTTCTAGCCGGACCGAAAGTTACGGCAGTTTGATCCAAAGCAACGACGGGAGCTCGCCGGCCGTGAAGGTAACCTTCTCCTTCTCGCGTGCTTCTCCGGCCAAAATCCCGTAAATCCACCGTCCCGAGGGATTTAAAAAAAAATAATTAAATATATATTTAATATAATTATATTTAATTAATGTAATTAATTATAAATATTATTTGTAATTAATTACAAATGTTATAATTAATTATATTAATTCTAATTAAATTATTATTTAAGTTAATTAATTATAATTAATTTTAATTAGAATAATGTTAATTAATTATAATTTATAAGATTAATTATATTAATTAATAATCAATTAATTATAATTTATTAAAATTAATTAAAATTAATTAGTTATAATTAATCATGGATTAATTATAATTAATAATCTTAGTTAATTTTAATAAACTTTAATTAATTAGTTTAATTAATTAGAATTAATTAAAGTAATAATTAACAATAATTTAGTAATTAATTACTTTTAATTAATTCTAATTAATTAAACTAATTAATTAAAGTTTATTAAAATTAACTAAGATTATTAATTTATTAAATCATGATTAATTATAACTAATTAATTTTAATTAATTTTAATAAATTATAATTAATGATATTAATTAATAATAATTAATCTTATAAATTATAATTAATTAACATTAATTCTAATTAAAATTAATTATAATTAATTAACTTAATTATAATAATTTAATTAGAATTAAATATAATTAATTATAACATTTGTAATAATTAAAATAATATTATAATTAATTAACATTAATTAAATATAATTAAATTAAATATATATTTAATATTTTTTTTAAATCCCTCGGGACGGTGGATTTACGGGATTTTGGCCGGAGAAGCACGCGAGAAGGAGAAGGTTACCTTCACGGCCGGCGAGCTCCCGTCGTTGCTTTGGATCAAACTGCCGTAACTTTCGGTCCGCTAGAAGGAACGACGTCGGCGGGGGAGGGGGGAGTCGGAGAAGGAACGACGTCGGCGGCAACAAGAGGGGGCCAAAGAAACGCACGAAAGGAGGAAATGGCCTTCACTGCGATCGAGCTCCTGGTGCTTCCGATCAAGATGTCTTTCACGGCCGGCGAGCTCCAGTAGATGCTTCCGATCAAACTGTCGTAACTTTCGATCCTACAGGCAGGGGACGTCGGAAGAGGGATAAAGAAGCGCACGAAAGGTAGAAGGTTATCTTCACAGCCGGCGAACTCCCCGTTACTTCCGATTTGAATGCCGTAACCTCCGATCCTCCCAGAAGGAAACGTCGTCAAGGGAGCAATCGAGAGAACGGGAGAGAGCCAGAGAGAGCGGGATTGGGTGAGAGTGAGAGTAGCACGCAAAGGAAGAAAGTTATCTTCACAGCGCAGCTAAGTCACGTTGTTGCTTCCGCACAAAATGTCGTAACTTCCGATTCGACAGAGAAAGGACGTCGATCGCTAGATTTACGGGATTTCAGCGGCGACGTGCGGAGTTCGGCGCCGAACAGGTACGAGAGAAACAATTTTTTTTCTTTTTTTTTGTTTTATACGGCGGCAGGTCAACACTTATGGTGTAAACCAAACAAATGAGAAAGGGAGAAGAAGGAGAAACCAAATAATTTGGTTGAGATTTTTCAAAAGTAATGCAAAAAAGCTGCTCCGCCAATATAACATTGCCCATTTAACTGTCTTTTAACAAAACAGTAAAGTAACAAACAACTTAGTAGCCAAAGTAAACTACTGATTCTTCTTTAGTTTTAACAATTATTTAAGCTGATATAAGGGAAATAACTATTGAAAATGGAGGACAAAGCTAGTTCTATCCTTTGAACAGGGTGTAATTACCCAAGATTTTCGTCAACTTTAGAAGAACTCGATTTTGTTTATTGATCGAAACGCCATCAGTAGGGTGCTACTCATAACTATAAAAAATATTGAATGTTGAGAGTTGCTTAAATTGGTGGCATTAATAAAGTATATGCATTATCATTGAACTTTTGCTATTGGAGAAGGGTCCAATTTGCATGGCTTAACTTGAAGTGCAGATTGGAAATTGCTCTCTACGAAGATAAATTGTAACCATATCGCCATCTTGTATGAGGCTTCTTGGACCTATGATAACAACTTATAAATTTAACGTCACAATCTGATGCGAGGCTTCTTGAAATTCAATGTAATCGGACAATATCTCTAATAAATATTCAGGCAATGTTAATGGCATCAAAAGTCTTTCTGCAAGCATAGAATGAGACATTTTTTAGAAATAATTAACAACCATCATAATTGAATTGAATCTCCTCTTGGTCTTTTGGCTATCCAAGGACAAAATCAAGATTCAAATTCTCCTATATAGTCTGCATAATATGTAAAAACATGTACAAACTTGTGTTTTGCGATTATAAGTATGGTATGTGTGATATTTCTACATAATGGCGAACATTGCGGTGCAACTTCAGCCAAAAGAATTGAGCTTGTATGAGCGCCTAAACCTCTAACATGCATATCTTAAATTAATTGATCTTGGAGTGATGTATTTGAAAATATACAACTGATTTCCCTTAAACAAATATCCCAATCTCTTCTTGTAGTCGGAGATCAATGAATTGGAGCGGCAATGTCTCTATGGATCTGCAAAGTCATCATCAGAGGCATGCTGCTCCTTAATAGTTTCTATCCCAGTGATCATACTTTGGATAACAACCAGTAGACTTGTTCTTTGGACTAAGAGCATGCTACTCTGTTACATTTTCCTGCCTTATGATTAAGCACGAAATTGAATTTTTGTAGGAACATAACAGATCTCACATTCATACGGATCAATTTTTTGTTAGGTTGCAAGAGTTGTAGTGATTTGTGATCACTATATAAATAGACACTTGGTGAATCAAGTAATGCTCATAGTGCTTGGGGGCTCTGACTATGGCATATAGCTCATGTTCGTAAGTTGATCACTTATGTTTTGCAAAACTGAACTTCTCTTGAAAAATTTTACGTGTCTTACAATAGTGCTGCACCAATGCTTGCTACATATGTTTCAAACTCAACTTGGAACAGTTTCTTGAAATCTATTATTCTCAAAATCGGTGCCTTGCATAGAGTCAGTTTGATATTCTCAAAGATGGTTTGTTGTTGGGATCCCTAAACAATGGTTTTTTGTTTCAAATAATCATTAATTGGGACTGTTAAGATTGCTAAATCCTTTTATGAATTCTTTTATAACATAAAATGGCGGCCTTTTGATGACTGGTTAGGAGACTAGATGTATTAAATTTGGCTTATGTTAAGAAAGAGGTAGATCTAAAAAGTCTTGGTTATAAAATATTAGAAATGACATTTTTTGTTAGATTTAAATGAGAATTAACTCTTAAGAAGACACAATAGAGAAAAAGGATTCATGTTGCCGATCCCATGTAGCAAGATGAAAGCTTGTTGTTGTTATTGTTGTAATTCGCTAAGCCATGGAAACTTTGAATTTTTGTGATTGAGGTTTCGATCAGTCATGACCAAATTATCGAGATGTTGCTGGGGTCAGTTTAGATACTTAGAGAGCTAATAATAAAGTCCAAGAAGTGTACAATAGTGACCACAAACTCACACATTACCACATTAATGTATAAATTTTGTTATCTTAAAATTTTCAAACAACTTTGTAAGATGATGATAGGAAATACTTGAGTTCGCAAGTAACCCTAAGGTAATACTTGAGTTCGCAAGCAACCCTAACCCAAATCGGAGATCAACAACGAAAATATTGCTGTCCAGAATAGAAAAACAGCAGAAATCTGCTGTTTACAGCAGAAAAACAGCACCAATCCAGGGAAATCTGAGAGAAAACTCAAAGAAAAGCTTGTATTCCACTAGACGATGAATAAAACAGCAAAGATACAATTTGTTCTTCAATCCGAGAGGAAGAACAACTATCCAATCTCTGGCAATGCCAAGAGCCCAAGCAAGAAACTTTAAATCTCAAAAATACATTCAAATTCAAGATGAAACCTAATTCCCTCATTACTCCCTAATTAAAACTAAAGGAAAGATACAAATTCCCTAAACACCATTCTAATTCAAATTTTCCCTCCAAACGAAGTGTTTAACGCATGCTTGGGCCGCCCAAACTATGCCCCTCTGCTTGGTTCCGCCCGGTCTTGGCCCGCCGGGTGTAGAACTGGACCGGTCCAGCAGGGACCGGTACAAGCATAACATTACTCCCCTCCCAAAGATTCACCTTGTCCTCAAGGTGAAAGTATGAGAACTGCTGCTTCACCATCTCATAGGGCTCCCAAGTGGCCTCGTAGTCGGGGAGATCCTTCCATTTGATCAACACCTCTTTGTTTCCTTCTAACTCCACGAGTTTTATGACTACCTCCAAATCCTCTGTCAATGATGCTGGTAATTCAACACTAGTTGCATGTTCTCCAATTGCTCTCCTCAACTGTGACACATGAAACACGGGGTATGGTAGTGGAGGAGGGTAACTTCAGACGATACGCCACTACTTCAATCTTCCCCAAGATCTCATAAGGACCAAAGTACATCGGGTCAATTTCTCGTTTCTCCTGTTAGCCACTGATTTTTGCTTGTAGGGCCTTAGCTTCAAGTACACCTTCTCCCCTACTTCATATTGTATGTCTCTCCTATGTGTATATGCTCGCTTCTTCATGATTTGTTGCACTCTTCCCAGATGTTTATTCAACTCCTCCAACACGAGGTCTCTTTTCTCCGGGTATTGTTCAACTGAAGAGATAGGTGTACTTCCTCTCCCATAGTGTATTAGGTGTGGGGGGTCCCTCCCATACAACACTTTGAATGGGGTCATCTGAGAAGCATAATGGTACGAGGTGTTGTACCAGTACTCCGCCCATAGTAACCATTGAGCCCACTTCCATGGTGTTTCTGAAGCAAAACACCTCAAAAATGTTTCCAAGCTCCAGTTTATCACTTATGTCTGTCCATCTGTATGAGGATGGTAGGCGGTACTTCTCTTGAGGACAATGCCCTGCATTCGGAACAATTTCCTCCAAAACTGACTAAGGAACACTTTGTCTCTATCATACATAATTGATTTGGGCATCCCGTGTAATCTAACAACTTCCCTGATAAACGTTGCTGCCACTGATACTGCGGTGTACGGATGTCGTAGGAGGATAAAATGTGCATACTTACTGAGTCGGTCCACCACTACCAAGATGACTGTGAATCCCTCTGAGCGGGGTAGGCCGTCGATGAAATCCATGGACACTTCCTCCCATACTCTATTTGGAAGTGCCAATGGTTGGAGTAACCCCCTAGTGCCATTGCCATGTATTTATTTCTCTGACACACCTTACACCTTGCCACCATCTCCTCCACATCCTTATGCATCACCTTCCAGTAGAGTTCAACTGCTAATCTCATGTATGTCTTCGCATCCTGAATGGCTTCCAACTGCGCTGCCATGGAACTCCTGCAACAAGTGGGGAATATGTATGGAAGTTCGTGGCATCACAAACCTCCTGTGATACAATAGTCTCTCCCCCTCAATGCAGTAACCCGGATGGCTACTCTTGTCCTTCCTCAGATCCTCCTGATCTTTCCCAATTATTCATCTAACCTGCTCTCTTCCTTATGGCCCCCTAGTCGACCATCAATGGTACAGACAAAGCTAACTCCTGAAGCTCCCCAAATATCTGGATAGGGCGTCCACTACTTTATTTTCCAAACTAGGCTTGTACTGGATCACGAAATCGTATCCCAAAAGTTTGGATAGCCACAGGTGATGCTCCTCGATCACCATCCTTTGCTGCAAAAGATACTTTAAACTCCTCTGATCAGTCCGACAATGAAGTGTCGACCAAAAGATAGGGGCGCCACTTCTAAATGACCAAGATAATCACCATCAACTCCTTCTCGTACACTGACTTCATTCCTGCCCTAGTTGATAGCACTTGATTGAAGTATGCTACAGGCCTGTGGTTCTGCATCAACACTGCTCCCAACCCATATCCTGACGCATCGGTCTCTACAACAAAGGCTTGGCTGAAATCTGGAAGGGCTAGAAACAAGAATAGTGGTCATGGCTTTCTTCAACCTCTCGAAGGCCTGGGTCGTTGCATCTCCCCAAGAGAAGTTGTCTTTCTTCAGCTGCTCAGTCAAGGGACATGCAATGGTGCCATACCCCTTCACAAACTTCATGTAATAGCTAGTTAATCCTAGGAAGCCCCTCAACTTTCTGATGTTCCTAGGTAGTGGTCATTTCTGCATTGCTTCAATTTTGGTTTGGTCCGCTGCCACTTCTTGGGATACCACATGTCCTAAATATTCCACACTGGACTGAGCAAAACTGCATTTCTTCAGGTTGGCTCTCAATGATGCTCATGCAGGTTAACTTCTAAGATCATCCTCAATTGTTCTAAGTGCTCCTCCCTAGTCTTGTTGTATACCAGATTGCCATCAAAGAAAACTAGGACAAACTTCCTGAGGTAGGCTTGAACACCCTATTCATCAAGGACTGAAACGTAGCAGGAGCGTTAGTCAATCCAAAGGGCATTACCAGAAATTCATAATGCCCTTCATGTGTTCTGAACGCTGTCTTTGGAACATTTTCCTCCCTCATTCTGATCTGGTGATATCCAGATTTTAAGTCCAACTTATAAAACACCACTGCTCCATGTAGCTCGTCTAACAGCTCATCAATCACCGGAATTGGGAACTTGTCTGTTATAGTGCCTTTATTCAAAGCCTTGTAATCCACACAAAATCTCCAACTCCCATCCTTCTTTTTGATCAGGAGAACTGGACTAGAAAAAGGGTTGTTGCTGAGTCTGATGATCCCTGCCTTCAGCATTTCCCGGATCAACTTCTCAATCTCATCTTTCTGAATTTGTGGGTAACGGTAAGGGTGGATGCTGATCGGTGTCTCCCATTCTTTCAATGTAATGGCATGCTCCAACTCCCTCTGTGGAGGTAACCTTGGGGAGGTTGAAAGACCTAACTGAACTGGTGTATGAGCTGCTGAACTGTAGTGGGAACATTGCCTACTTCCTCTAATTGATCCCTTCCAGGCGGTGCAACTCCACTAAGTAGCCTCCCTCTTGAATTGTTCTGATTAGGGATTTGAGAGAAACCCCTGCCTTGGTCAACCCGTCATCACCCTGAATCATCCTCCTTCCTCCCACTACCAACTCCATCCTTACTGTCCCCCAATTGATCTTGGTCTCCCCCAATGTCTGTAGCCACTTCATCCCCAGGATGACGTCAATGCTCCTCAATTCCAAGGGAAGGAAGTCCTCCCTCACCTGAATCTCCTGAATCTTCAGCACCACCCTTCTACAAATTCGGAATTTATTATCACCTATAATCATGGTGCCATTTTTCACTTTTATTTATGATTGGGATATTGAGTTTACTCCATTGAACGATACCTGATAGCTGAGTTCTTCGTGCGCTGCCTCAGGTACATCCTTTGTGTTGACACAGCAGGATGTTGCACCGGTATCAACTATTGCTCGGAGGCTGAATGCTGGTACGTCTGGTATTTCAAAGAAAATGACAATATTGAAGAGGCGATTTAAAACCTTCCTGGTAGGCTTTTCTACACTTTCTTTGATGTATTCAGTCATGATGCGAGTTTCTTGTGCTTCTTCTTCTTCGTCGCTGCCTTCGGTAGTTTGTTTTCCTTTGTCGTGTAGCAGCAATTCTCTTCTTTCAGCTTCAAGGTGTGTCTCTATCATATTCTTGATCTGTTCTTTTAGCCTCTTATTTTCTTCAACAAGATGATCTGAATATTTGATTAGCTCTTGGATTAGGCTCTCCTTGCTCTGATATGGTTGAAGAATGAGCTCCTTTTGGATAGTTATTGACAGGTAAAATGTTGCACATAGAGGGAAAGCGGTGATTTTGCAATTGTTACAATGTATACGCATTTGGATATTTGTGATGATTGAGCAGTAAGTGCACCTTGAGTATGGCCCTGAGATGGGCCTATTATGCTCCCATTGATGCTTGTATTATTCTTGTTCTGTTGTGAGTGTAACTTTGTATCGCCAACCAAGATCTTCATTTAGCATCATTACCACTTCATCAGGAACGTCTTCTAACACATGTCGTATGTGCATTAGGCTGTTTATTCCTTCTCCCTTTGAGATGCTACAGATAACATCTGATGGGCCTTCGTCGAGATCGACCGATAGAATGTCGTAATCATCTGACAATTCTAGGTTGTTGATTACAGCAGCTCGTGCCATATTTCCCCTTTTGCTCTTGCATTCTCGAGCAAAATGGCCTTCTTCCCCACATATATAGCATCGGCATTTTGTACTTCTTGGTTTATTTTTGTTTTTAATGACACGAACATGGGTGTCGTGTGGCTTACCTTTGTAATTCCTGGATTTTCTTAGCTCAAACCTCTTCTGATTATTGTAATACCCAGGGATATGTATTTTTCAGCATATAGAGGTCTTTAATTCCCCGTTGAATGACAGCCTTTTTGCAAAGGTCTGCTAAATACTGATAGATGAATTT
Organism: Dendrobium huoshanense; assembly: GCA_016618105.1. Taxonomy (NCBI): domain Eukaryota; kingdom Viridiplantae; phylum Streptophyta; class Magnoliopsida; order Asparagales; family Orchidaceae; genus Dendrobium; species Dendrobium huoshanense. The sequence goes on from JADPUM010001898.1 coordinate 10,223, forward strand.
GATTCGAGTGAGTACCCCTATAATGTTCCAGGATGCCTCTGTTTAAATGCCTTTATACTTCCTCTCGAGGATGGGGGGCATCTTTTTGAAGAATTTTCTGATAGTTCCGAGTAATAACATACGTCCTGATTGACTGCTAGAACCTTATAATCGTTCATGTACTCGAACATATTTTTAATCTGGTCACATGATAATCTTTTCAAGGTCGAGGTAGGCTCTATTCTTCTCTTCAGTCGAACCTTGATAAGGATCTTCAAGTGTAATAATTCTTCTTATCTGGGATAGTACATTCTAAGGGTTCATCAGCGATGTTGACTAATGCCTCGTACTCAGTTTCATAGGCCATGCGCCATTGGATCCAGGTTTTCTTTTCAACTTCTCCAAGCAGGTTTTCAATAAATAGTACTTTCGCCCTTGTTATCGGCGAATTCTTGTCATTAGGAGATCAGGGCAATAGATTCCCATCTTGAAATAACATCATCATATAAGGAGAAATCATCTGGGAGAATGAGTAGAACTCTTGGTTATTATGGGCGGAGGCAAGGTCCACATATTTGTGTGCAAATGATTTTCGGAAGTGAGAGCTTTTGGGTTTATAATACTGGAAGGGATATGATAGTGAAGGGTCATTTTGTGTGGAGGTATGGTAGCTGGCGGGTAATTTTCTGGTC
>JADPUM010001901.1:0-18572 GCA_016618105.1 Dendrobium huoshanense
CATCCTCATGTAGAGAGAGAGAGGCTAGTGGAAGAGGTTGAATCTATAAAAATAAAATGGTAAAGAGAGAGAGAGAGAGAGAGGAGAGATGGCAAAAAGTTATGAGAGCCAATGAGCTCCCTTAAAGCAAAAAAAAATTTAGGGGGGGCACGTGCCCCCCTAGGCCCCCCCCTAAATCCGCCTATGCTATTTGCCATTTGCCAAGAATAACAACTCGGGCTCCAGAAGCCGCGCGGAGCTCAACCGTACCCAAAATCAAATAGAAAAATAAATTCCACAAGAAAAACATTATATATAACTGTTTGATACATGTAAGTTCATCAACAAGAAATTTGAAGCTATCAATGGAGCTTTCTGCGATAGTTTAGCAGAGCATTACAATTTACAACACACATTCATTTAGATTTTAGAAGATAAAAAGTTTAATTGGGAGAAAAACACACACTATATTACTTCGCTAATTCGAGAACGAAGCCCAACTCTTTCGCCGTCTTCTTCAGTTCTTTTCGTTTGGCTTCAACCTGCTCATCCTCCGTCGTCACTTTGTGCTCCACCATGTAGATCACGGCGGCCGCCTGCTCCACCACGGCGGAGGATGAGCAGCTGGAAGCTGAACGAAAAGAACTGGAGAAGACGGTGAAAGAGTTGGGTTTCGTTCTCGAATTAGCGAAGTAATATAGTGTGTGTTTTTCTTCCAATTAAACTTTACCTTCTAAAATCTAAATGAATGCGTGTTGTAAATTGTAATGCTCTGCTAAACCGTCGCCGAAAGCACCATTGAGAGCTTCAAATTTCTTGTTGATGAACTGAATTGTATCAAGCAGTTATATATATAATGTTTTTCTTGTGGAATTTAAGTTCTGGATGATCTGAAGCTCATTATTTATGAATTTGAATAGATTTTATGATCAAAATATGCTTTTTGCTAATGAATACTTTTTATTAATATACATTTTTTTCCAAACGAAAAGTACTGGAGAAGACGGTGAAAGAGTTGGGCGTCGTTTCCCTAGCTACCATTGTCTCAATGATAGCAGCAGCCATTGCGAACAAGAACAAATCAGGCTTCAGGGAGCTCATCCTCCTTAATAAAACTTTACCTTCTAAAATCTAAATGAATGTGTGTGATAATGCTCTGCTAAACTAAAACAGAAAGTTTCCATTGAGAGATAATTTTATGTCAAAAATCTATATCATAAATTACGGATATTTTAACAAAATGGTTATAATAAATAAAAATACATAAATTGTTAGCAAAAAATATTTCTTGACCGGCAAAATTAATGTTAAATATTACACCTTTTTAGAATATAATAGTTGTAAAGAAATTTTTATCTGATTTTTATAAATAGAAAAAAAGAATTTTACTCAAATTAATTTTAAAAAATAAAAGATAATTGCAGTCTAAAAAAAAAAGTCATACAACTACCAACATTCATAGATAAAATTAGGAGCCTAACCTCTGCAAAAAGATATATGGTGACCAGAGAAAAGCATTTCTAAGAGATTGAAAGAGAGGTGGTGAAGTGTAATGAGCATATAAGAGTGGTTATATATATATATATAGGTAATAGAATAGAGTATTATAGAAAATAGTAATATTCTTAATAATGAGGATATTTTATAATAATAATGACCATAAAATTCTACTATAACTATTACACACATATTCTAATATTCATATGGCAATAAATAATTTGTTATAATTAAAACACAAACTATATTGTTTCGCTTCTTCTAGAAGGACTAGATCCATTACCGAGAGCTATACCAAGACGTTCATGCTGAGGAGCACGGCACCGGTTGCTATGGAGAAAATGCCGATAACAATACTTCGTCTTAGAATATTTTTTTTTTCTATTTTCTTGAGCTAGATGAATATTAGAAGAGTGGTTCAAGCTAAGAAGCTCACCATAGCAAAGGGCACGTTGGTTCTAAGAAGGATGAGTTCCCTGCCGGTTCTGGAGCCCGACTGATAACTAGTCAAGCTCCAGAAGTCATGGGGAGCTCATTCTGCTTGGAACCATCGTGGCCTTTCTAGGAGAATGAAAGAGAGGTGGTGAAGTGTAATGAGCATATAAGAGTGGTTATATATATAGGTAATATAATAGAGTATTATAGAAAATAGTAATATTCTTAATAATGAGGATATTTTATAATAATAATGACCATAAAATTCTACTATAACTATTACACACATATTCTAATATTGATATGGAAATGAATAATTCTAATTAACTCTAATAGAAAAGCAACTAAGGCTCTCAATTTTTCATGTTTTGTGAGCTATTCGCTTGGTTTTATCATATGTAAATAAATTCACATAAGTAGAACTTTAATCTCTCTAAACTTTGGATTTCAAGCAATATCACTTACATTTTAATACAAATTGTAATTTTTATTATGAAAATTATAACTTTAAATCCTTTAATATCATTATAAAAATGACTTGAGTTTTCACTCAGACTCAATCTTGATCTTTTATTTTATTTCTTAAAATATTATCCTAATCCTTCATTATATTATAAATATTTAATCATTATGAAATATATAATAGTTATTTAGCAATTAATAATACAATAACTCTCCTTAATTAATAACCTAATAAAAGTATCAAAATCTGATACGCCTACTAAAATCAAAATTGCTTCTTTATTAATATCCAAAATTATTAAAACTAAATTGATAACATAGTATCGTGGATTTTTTTTTTGGGAAAATTGACTTTGCCCATTCTATTATAAAAGAAAAGGTGTACAAGAGAATTTAAGAGAACCCAAAAAAGCTAAGAAGAAATAGAGGTCAGGAAAAAATAGAACAAAAGAGTAAAAAAGATAGGAAAATCCTATCAAGCTGGACTTAGAAAAAAATTTAATAGCGACACTCCCTTTGTTGCCCACAGACCGTCCAAAGGAAGCGACACGCATACTTCATCATCTTCCAGACCAAAAAATTTGCTTGCCCAAAAAAATTCTTCACTTGAGAACCATCCGTTGACAAAATACGGTCAAATAGCACAAAATGCTCCCACCAACCTATTGAACAGCTTTCAGCCAAAACCAACCATCCAAGAAAACAATTAACCAGCATGTCTAATGTTAAGCCGGGCTTTCACCAAATCCTTATCCTTCCATACATAAAGCTTTAAAAAAATGGCTCTTGTAATTTTTTTAGAGAGTGTGGCCTGCATAGATAGCCACATTGCTAGACCGCCTGTTGTTCCTTTCAATCCACAAATGATACACTATGGCCTTTAGGGAGAGTAAAATCCCACATTTCACTTTATGATTAGCCGTCAAATTCCCAACATGATTAAAAGCTTGAGCTATATTAAACCTCAGATAAAAGCTCATGAAAGAAGAAATGAGTCTTTTCAAAGTGGAATAATGTACACAATAATTTCTTGCTCCCCACGGCTTCTAAAGCCCGACTGGTACTATGATTGCGACGTTGATTGCTAAGGAGACCCCACATGCAAACCCTTAATTGAACCGAGTATTATCATCAGATTATATAATACCACGTGGATGCTAATCTGTCCTGATATATAGACGGCGTACACGTTCTCCTAGGTTGGGGCCCACATGGATGGGCCCGTGCCTTCAGCAAGTGTTTGCGTGGCGATTATCCGGTCTTGCGGCTGGGCTCGTGGGCCCCAGTTCCACGTAATGGCGGGAAAGGGCCTGTACGGCCGAACTGGAGGAGCGTAGACATTGTTGAAGGCAAAAATGCGATGATAAAACCGGTCATCTTGACCCGGTTCAAACTTTATAAAATAGTGTCCACTTAGACGTTTAAAGGCATTTTGGGGTCAATCTCGGGTCATTCGTGTCGGGTCGGGTTGACCCGGACCCGAATCGGGTCGGGTTCGGGTCCAGAAACCTGACCCATTTTTAAAAACGGGTCGAGTTCGGGTTGACCTGAACAGTGCCGGGTCAGTTCCGGGTTCGACCCGAACCCGACCCGTTGACCCGAATTGACACCCTAAAGGCAGTGCTTTAAAAACCGGACCGGACCGGCCAGTTTGACCGGTTCAACCGTGAACCGGTTACAAGGCCGGTCCGATTCAGCCCTAAAACCGCTTCTGCACAGAACCGGATTGAACCGGTCAGAACCGCCGGTTCAACCGGCAAACCAGTGAACCGGTCCGGTTATTTTTGAACCGACCGGTTCAAATCTCACAAATTTTAAGTATTTTTTTTAAATAAATTAATTAATATATATTAAAAACATTTAATTAAAGTTAAATACATTTTATATAATAAGTATTTTTGTCCTCAAAGCATCATGAAACATCTTCACATGACCTCCCCATGTGCTCTTTTTGTGCAAGGAATCTAAATATGCTATATAAAGAATATCAATAAAGTGTTTCTAAGGGATGTGAGACTAAAGAAAAGAGATGAGAAGTGTATGAGTTCATAGCATATATAATGGGTATAAAACCTATTTTTAAATAGATTTTTTAATTAATTATTTTTTATGTGAGTAATAATTATTTATTAGTTAACAATAAAAATTTATTTATTTATACTAAATAAAAAATAATTTATCATTAATAATTTTATTTATTTATTAATGATTTTAGATATAAATTTATAAAATAACTTTTTTATACAATATATCATAAACATGTAAAATATATTTAATCATATAATATAAAATAAGAATAATTTATATTAAATTTATAAACTTATGTTAGAATTAAATTTATATTAAATATGTAACATAAATTAATAATAATATATATTAAATTATATGGTTATATATAAATTAAATTTAAAATTTGAAAAATATTCAAATTTAAAATTATCATATTTTTATGAGTGTAAATTCTTATAATTATGAGATTTAAATTTTTTTTTGCTTTTATGTGAGATTTTAAAATAATTATTTTACTTAATTATATAAGTTTTTATGTTTCATAGTTTTTTTTTTTAATTTAATTTTTTATCTCATACTTTGAATGATAACATTATTTTTATGTTAATTATATTAAATTTAAATAATACTTATAAATAGTTGTGTCATTATTATAATATTTAAATATAATAAATATTTATTACGTCATCCGGTTCGACCCCGATTCGACCCCGGTCGAACCATCAAACCTCTAACCCCTTCTTCTTCCGGTTCATTGACCGGTCCGATTTTAAAAGCCTTGTTTAAAGGTTAAATGCAGAATGAAGCAAATAAAAAAAACCATTGCCGGTTGTCAGCATATTATATATATAATTTAATTATATTCTTTATGCACTTATCATTTTTGCAAGACCTCAAGACCGGTATTAATTTTCGACTAACTTTTTAAAAATTAGTAACCGCCTATTTATGTATTATGGCTATATGAACACGTATTGGACGATGCAACTCATGATTGTTGATAAGGATCCTTCTGTCAGGTTGGGTTAACTATCTCTTATGACTAAGTAGAACAGGGATCACGGTGACTCGGGATGACGGAACGAAGAGATCTTGATCGGGCTCATCACTATTCCCTTATCATCTGCTTTAAGTACAAGATGATGAAATTTCAAATTTTTGATATAAAATTTCAAATACCTAAATCAATGTTGCTACTATACGTCAAATATTACGTACTTACGAGTACGATGTATTTATTAGATTGCTAGTCTTAATCGAAATTTCTCTTTCATTATTAGGAGGGGTAATTAACTATAGGGGCTTTCACCTATAGGAAACTAGAACTCAGATCATAAAGTCTTCGCAAAATGAAGATGAAATCCATGGGTTTGTCTTATGTACAATCTTAATATGCATTCTAAAAATTTACCTCGGAACTTAATTTGTTAAAACTCCCCACCGAAAGCAAAGAGGAGGTTGGGGCGCAAATTTTTAAAGCCCACACTCCAATCCTTTTCGTTCGGCTTCCGCCTGCTCATCCTCCATCGTCACATTGTACTCAACCAAGCTGATCACGGTGGCCGCCTGCTCCACCACAGTGTTCGGCTGCCAGAGGCGGATCTACGTTGGGGGCCCTGGGGGCACGGGCCCCCTCTGGTTGTAGTTAATGCTTAATTAACTTAATCTTCTCGGGCCGGTGGTTGACGACGATAGGTCTCTCTCTCTCTATCTCTCTCTCATCGTGACTGTACAAGCTACATCAGATGTTGCAGATTTGAAAGTTGTAAAAATGGTTTGCTTTGAACTACAAAGTTTCTTCTTATTTCCCTAATATGCAAGTACTTTATGCAGTTAAGTGGCTATTAGCATATCAGGCCGTTTTAGTGTGTGTTTTTTCTCCTAATAAAACTTTACCTTCTAAAATCTAAATGAATGTGTGTTGTAATGCTCTGCTAATATTTAAATCACATATTGAAAATATATTTTATTTTTAATTAATTGAATTTAGGAACATTTTTATGATTTAAAATTTTAAATACTTAAAATTAAATATAAAAATTCAGTTATTTTAATTTGTACTGAGGTGCCATTCATCCAACAGCTCCAAAGCACTCGATAAGTCTGAGGAAGGAGAGATGGGGCTACTGTCAGTCTTGACCTTCTCATTTATATATAAATAATAAAAATATAAATTAGAAGTTATATTATCGTTTAATGATTTTGTATTTTTCAATTATTATTGAATATATAAATTAAAATAATAGTTTTTTTTTACTTATACATATTTAATAAAAAAATTTATTATGAGTTTTAGATAAAATTTTAAAAATATACATTTAATAGAATGTAAATTATTAAATAAATTTAATGATAATAAAAAATATAGATTTATATATAAATAATACATATAATAAATAATTAAATTCAAGCTATATTCTAATTTAATGATTTTGTATATATTTTAAATTAATATTGAATATATAAATAAAAATGGTATCGTAAAGTCGCGGAGCTCAGCTTATTACAACTTTTGTTCATGCCTCTACCAGCTGGAAATTGGAATAAAGGTCCAAAACTTCAAAGCTCCTTAGAACATAAAGTCGTTATCGTAGAAAGTTAAAGAATTCGGCCCAGTTTTAGTAGCAATTATTACATCCGGTCATTGGATACATCCAGAGATCAATAATCACGCACCACGTCACCTAAAACTCGGTATTTAGCACACTGTATTGCTCGGTATACGTCCGGATTTCCAGTTTTTTGACCGGATGTAATAACTTCTCATGTTTTAGAATCTTGATATATCTTCAAATCATTATCTTGATCGGGCACAAATCTCGAGATAAAATCAAGTTGGAAACTTCTAAAATTAAATTCCGAATCATATGAACTATGATTTATGCAAACTTATAGTCGAACTGAACATCTCAAAAAGACGAACCACACGAGACCAAATTCGACTCAATCCGAGCTCAAATGAGTCCAAAGTCTCAAATCATCTTTGGAATGTTCAAACCATAATTTGGATTACCAAATAGATTCGAAACATGACATGCTTACTTATAGTAGAATTGAGCCGCTCAACGAGACAAATCTAACGAACCTAAGAACATTAAGTTTTGATATCCTTAAGGCACTCAAATACCCAATAAACAGTCTATGACCAAATGGGTCGATATCAGCCATCTATTCAATTAAAACACTCCCAACATGCCCTTTATTTCCACCTTATTTACTAGTCATGCCACTATAAGAAAACTATAAATAAACCTCACATTCTTCATTAAGGGGAAGGAAGAGGGGACCTAAGCAAGGTAGAAATGGAAGAGAAGGAAGAAGAAAAACTCCTCGACCAGGCATTGATCTTTCTAACCAATGTCACCCGTCGACTATGGTGTTTTCGACCCCTGCCGTCAAACAACAAATTTGATGACCACTGTTGTCCACCGACTATAGTCTTTTTTATCACCGTTGCCCGGCGACTACTGTCCTTCCGACCTCCTTCACCGACTACGATCCTTTTGACCTCCATCACCATATATATATATATATATATATATATATATATATATATGGGTGAAGACAATTTAAAAGAGTGGCTGGCGTATATGGGTTGAAGACATTTTAAAAGAGGGACTGGCTTATATAGGTGAAGACATTTTAAAAGAGGGTCTCACCAGTCTCTGTTGGGTTTAGTTGGGACATTGGGCTCGACTAAGAGGGAATCATACTTCTTGTGGTTTCTTTGGAGAATTACAAAATATTCAAGAGCATGTTCTTTGCAGCAACCCATCACTCTTTGATGGACTAAAGTGCTGTTCCTTTAGGTTGCATGGCTTCGTTATGGAACCACTAGGTCTCTACGTAGTAGTGATTCGTTCCGTAAGTTTGGTAACACTAATTCAGAACACTGATATGAAAATATTGTAGATGCCAAGAATTGGCTTCTATCTTTATAGCCAGCCTAATGAAAAGTAGCCATCTCTTTAAGTGTAAATTAGAAGAAAAACGCACTGAGTAGTGCAAATAGACCGACTTCTACTAGAATTGACTTCAGCCATTACATAGAGCTTGCGTACATAATCACTACATAAATCTTTAAGTGTAAATTAGAAGAAAAAAGCACTGAGTAGCGCAAACAGACCGACTTCTACTAGAACCGACTTCAACCATTACATAGAGCTACACCACGATGTTCAAGCCGAGGAGAAGGACGCAGGCTGATCTGGAGAAAATTCCTATGACGACACTTCCTCTAAGAAATTTTTTTCCCAACTGTTTAAGCTGGATAATTATAAGAAGAGCAGCCCATGCTAAGGCGATGATTGTTGCCTACATTGTGAACAAGAGCTCCAGAAGCCACAGGGAGCTCATGCTCCTTAGAACCAGCGCAGCATTTGCTCTGGTGAGCTTCTTAGCATGGGCTGTTCTTCTTATAATTATCCAGATTAAACATTTGGGAAAAAATTTTCTTAGAGGAAGTTTCCTCATAGGAATTTTCTCCATAGCAGCTAGCGTCCTCCTCGGCTTGAACATCGTGGTGTAGCTCCATGTAATGGCTAAAGATTTATGTAGTGATTCTGTACTTTAGTGAACCCAAAAAACTCATGAAATGCATCCTAACTACATATATGTTGTTTTGTGCTATGAAAACGTAATCTTTTATACTCTACAAATAAGTGATTTAAAAATCGAACTGGACCGACCAGTTCAATCGTGAACCGATTTGAAGGCCGATCCGGTCCAGTTTGGAAATCGAACATGCATTAAACCGGTCGGTTTTGGGTAGAACTACCGGTTCAACCGGTAAACCAGTCATGGTTTGAGGGCCGGTCCGGTCCAGTCTGAAAACCGGCTGGTTTTGGGTATAATTGCGGGTTCAACCCAAAACCGATCGGTTAAGCCGGTAAATCGATCGGTCCTAATTTTTTAAAACCATAATATTAGTTAAATAAATTATTAAATATTAAATAAATATTAAACTTAATCATAATTAATGTAAATATTATTATAAAACTGTTAAATTAAATTAAAGATAATAATATTATAAATTCATTATTCTCATGTCTTCATGATTTCTTAAGAGCTCTTGTTATGAGGGAAAGTAAGAAGGTATATACACTATACAAAGCAAAACTTGTAAGTGATGTGGGACTAAACATACAAAGGAAAGTGTCACCTTTAATTCCATTCCATATTCGCACTATACAACTTATTTTTTTTAATGATTTGAAATATATTTTTATAATAAGGATAATATTTATTTTTTTTAGTTGATAATATTTATTTTTTATCTATTTATTTTTTTTATATTTTTATATGGATTTTGCATTAATAGCACTTGTCATGAGTAAAAATTATATGATATAAATTATAATATAAATAATCAATTTTTATAATTTGAATAACATTTAATTTTTATAAATTTTTGTAGAAAATTTTATTTTTATTTTTTATTAATAATATTTAATTTTTAATAAATGAAATACTCTTATGTTAAAAATTTACAAAGTTTTAGTTTTTTCACCTCTAAAAATTTTTTATGTTACTAAATGAAAAGTTTTTATATTAAAATATTTAATTATATTATATTTATAATTTTATATTTGTGAGTTTTTAAATAATTTATATTTATAAATTAAATTTAAATATGTAGTATAAATTAGCAATAATTTATATTAAATTATATGGTTATTGTCTTTCTTTATTTTGTTAATTTTATTAAATTTTTATAATAATAATATTATTTATTACGTCATCCGGTTCAACCCCGGTTTGACCGATAGAACTGGTCAAATCGTGAACCTCTCTTTCTTCTGGTTCATTATCCGGTCCGATTTTTGAAACCTTGCTTGTGATTTGCACTTTAAAAATATTAGTCTGCACCTATGATGCGCAAAAATAGAAGAAGTTTGTATATTGCACAATTAAGCAAAACAAAAATCATAAATATATTTATCATTGCAGCGAGATGTTGGATAAGAGTTTGTGAGCTCCTTAGATGACTTGATTGTCCATTATATCTTCCAAACATTTAATGGGAGACCTGAAGACTGGTGGACATGGATCCCCATTTCATCGACTAACGAAAGCCACTGAAAAAAGAATATAGGTAGCAACGAAACTAAACTTAGGGGACTAATTAACCTCTACAAAAAGATAAGCGGTGATGAGAGAAGCACTTCTAGGAGATTGAAAGAGAGGTGGTGAAGTCTAATGAGCATATAAGAATGATTATATATAGGCTAAAGAATAGAGTATTATAGAAAAAAAATATTCTTAATAATGAGGATATTTTATAATAATATTGACCATAAAATTCTACTATAACTATTACACACATACTCTAATATTCATATGGTATTGAATAATTCTAATGAACTCTAATAGAAAACAGTCTAGGTTCTCAATTTTTTATGTTTTGTGAGCTATTTGCATGATTTTCTGGAAGAAGGAGATAGTCTTTATTCGTTGTGTCGAATGGAAGGAAAAATCACTGTATGGGTCTAGGTGCTTTGCTCTTCGTTCTAGCTATTTTAAGTATCTTCTTATGATGGAATTTAATATCTCAACAAGACAAATACATCGACGTCACCACTAATGATTTGATTTGAGTCCTAATGAACCGAAATCAAGCAATGAATTCATACTTAAAACTTCAGGACCTCAACCGAGGGATCAAATGTTCTCCAATCCAGGTGCTCTTATAATCAAATTGAGTGGCTCAACGAGACAAATCTAATGAGATTAATATCATTTGGCTCTGACATTATTAAGAAATTCAAATATTTGATAAATAATCTATAATGAATGTGATCAATATGGACTGTACAATAGAGAGTTTGAATAATATTTCAAATTTATCAAATGCCCTCCCAAAAAAGCCTATAAATAGCACTTCATCATCTACACGAACGGGGAGTTCAAGAGTGGGGAGAGCTAATGAACTCTAAAGCAATTTCATGCAATCACCATCAACGACTACAACCATCAACGACTACAATCATCAGTTGCAGCCAACAATGCTAAACTATTGTCATCCAACCATTGTCATTTAAAATGTATAAAGATGAAAATTTTTTGTCAAGGTTGTGAAAATCGGACCGGACAACGAACCGGAAGAGGGAGAGGTTCACGGACCGGTCGAACCGGGGTCGAACCGGATGACGTAATAAATAATTATATTATTAAAATTTAATAAAATAAAAATCAGATAATATAATTATATGAGCATTTAATAATATTTATAAATTTTTATACATATAAATATCATTTAATAATAATATATTTATAAGAATAACACTTAATATAATATAAAAATTTTATGATCATTAATATAATTTAAATAATTGAATATATGACCATTTAATAATATTTATAAATTTAAAAAATATATATATAATAATATAATACAAAATTATAAATATAAATATCATTTAAAAATAATATATTTATATATTTATAATTTAATATATTTATAAGAATAATATTTAATATAATATATAAATTTATAATATTAATATTTTAACATAATTATTATAATATATATTATAGCAAATTTATAATACATATTATCCAAATTTGTAGCCCAACTAAGCAAAAATTTTATAGCCCAACTAAGAAAAAATTTAAAGCCCAACTAGCCCAAATAAGCCCAAATTCACATTCTAAAGTATTCATACAAGTATGCAACTTTTTTAGTCCCACATCATAGGGGGAGGTGGAAGATCCTTCCTTGAACCCTTTATAAAGTGAGAAGTACACTCTTTTGGCAAAACAAATTATGTGAGATATTTAAGATATCTTGCATGAATTATGATGAAATTATTCATCATATTTAATAAAAATATTTTAAAAAGTTTAAAATTTTTTAATAAACTAAAAAATATATTTAAAATTTTAATTAAAACAAAAAAAAAATTTTACAAACCGGCCGGTTCTTTCCAACCCGGATCGGTTCAACGGTTCACCGGTTGAACCGCCGGTTCAATTCGGTTTGATCCGGTTCTATGCAGAGCCGGTTTTGAAGTTGGATCGGACCGGCCACTGGACCGGTTCACGGTTGAACCAGTTGAACCGGCCGGTCCGGTCCGGTTTTCAAAACAGTGATTTTTGTACATCAAGATGAAATCAATTCTATTTCTTAGGAAAAGTGAAGCCAAAATAACTTCTTAGAGCTATTGGATTAATGGCACGTGACTACAAATTTATGTCACGTGATATTCATTTAATATAGGGAAAATTTTAAGACTAAGCATAATTATAAATTGTATTAAGAGTTTAAGCATGTTTTTAAAAAATTTAAAAATAGGTAAAGTCGCCCGTTAAACGGGCGACTTACTAGTCCAGTCAGCATTTAAAAAAATTTAAAATATATTTTTTTAGAAAAATAAAATTACTGTAGCACAGTAAAATATTATTTATATAATTAATTTATTCCAGAAAATGCTTGTAATTTTGATTTCCAGGGAGGCTTATCGGCACCTTCCTACCTTGATCTGCCTGCATGCAGCAGCTTGAGCCATCTCTCTGAGACTCAGAAGAGCTCTTTATGTGCCGCTCATTGTGGCCAGCCAAATGCCTCCGACAACTCCTCTTTGCTTCATCGAATTCTGGCAACTCATGAAATCTATAAGGGGGGGGGGGGGGGGGGGGGGGGGGGGGGGGGGGGGGGGGGGGATTTTGATTATGTTGAATCATAACAGAAAATTACATGAAAAATGTTCATTAAAAATATACAATAAATCATGGCAGATAAGTAGACATACACACCAAACAGAAAACATCTTTGTGCAGAAATAGCTTGAGCAACTCAGCATGGGAGAATATACACGCAAAGATCAGAAGAACAGAAATAGAAAAATCTAGACTTTGCTAAATTCCCCATCCTTTACAGGAATTAATAAAGTTAAGGATTTCTTCCTCTCACAAACCATAAATACTGAAACAAATAGCTAAAGAATGTATCAGAATTTAGCAAGTTTTAACATTTTTCATGCCAAAAAGTTATCAGATAGTAATTCTCTCAAGATTTACTAAATCTGAACTAACAGTGTTGCGTTCAGGAGTATTCGCGGCGATAGAGAAATATAAAGTTTATCATCTTAGCGTTGTAAAAAAATCCGGTACGCAATCAGATAAGGAGAGAGGGTCTAGCATTTATGAAACACCAAGATTTTTACGTGGAAAACCCCTGAAAAAGGGGGAAAAACCACAAGACCTAGCCCAATTGCAAAGTTCCACTAGTATTTGTTTGAAGTACAAAGGTTGATCCGTCTTACAAATCAAGACGATCAATTTACAATCAACTTCTCACAAAGTTACAAAGTTCTGCAAATTCCCGACGTTTCCCAAAAATTCGGCAAAGTTTCGGCGTCTTCAAGCGGCAGGAAGAGCTCCGACGGTGGTCGAGGAGGAGCTTCTTCCTTCTCCTCCTTCTTCTCTTCTCTCTTCTCCCTCTTCACTTGAGTCCCCTTGGTGTAGAATGAGGGCTCTATTTATAGTTTTTCTGGAGTGGCATAGCCCGTAAATAGGCGTGAGATCAGGAGCGAATTGGGAGTGTTTTGAATGGACAGCCGATATCGAATTCTTTGATCATGCACCGTTTGTTGGGCATTTAAAGGCTTTAATAATGTCGGAATTCAGCGATCTTGGGCTCGTTGAATTTGTCTCGTCGAGCCGTTCGATTCGAATATAAGTTCGTCAAAATCGGAGACCTTTTGGTAACTCAAATTTTGGTTTGAACCTTCCAACAGCACTTTGAGCCCCTTGATTCTGACTCATTTGGGCTCGTATTGGGTTGATCTTGGTGTCGTTGGGTTCATATTCCCGAGACACTCAATTTGACTGTAAGTTCTCTGAAATCGGAGTTTGGGAGCTCCCAAAATTAATTTTTAAAGTTTCCAACTAACGTTTGCCTCGAGATTCGTGCCCGATCAAGACAATTTTGTGATGACGTATCAAATGCCCCTTATTTTCGGATGTCGAAGCTCCAGGAGTCCGAAAATATATGCTTCAAAAATTTGTATTGGCCAAAACACCAAAAATTGCGTTCCAAAAATTAAACGTTTCTCTCAGAATTGATCATAGAGGCTCCGTTGAGCTCCGTAAGTGTCGAAATCGAGTCCGGAACATCAAAAATCGTGTCTGGGGACCTAAAAATTTCCGAATCGGACCGTCCAGGCCGAAAATCGGGCCCGGACACGTACAGGCGTCCGAACCGGACGGCCGCCGCCGCTCGCCGGCGGCAACTCCCGTGGAACTGCTTGGCCCGGCACGGAACCGCGCTCCGCGTGGTCTGACCGACCGCGCGTTGTTCCGAGCGCGGAACAGCACCCGCGCCCGCACGGGGCCATACCCGGATCTGCCTCCCGCGCCCGCGCCTGTTGAGCGCGCCTCTTTGCGTGGCCGCACGTGCTGTGGCCACGCGTGCAGTGGCCAGCCGCGATTCGCCTGGACGGTTCGATTCGGCTCTCTGGCGGCTGAGGCTTCCGCTATTTTTGAGTGGGAAACTTCCCCTGCTCGAATTAACGCCCCTCCCTCGCGCGCAGGAGTTACGGGATTTCTCTTTCTTCCCCCACGGCTTTCTGACGGTTGAGGCTTCCGCTATTTGCGAGCGGAAATTTTCCCTGCTCGAATTAGCGCCCCTCCTCGTGTGCAGAAGTTACGGGATTTTTCTTTCTTCCCTCCGGCTTTCTAGCGGTTGAGGCTTCCGCTATTTGCGAGCAGTAAATTTCTCCTGCTCGAATTAGCGCCCCTCCTCGTGTGCAGAGGCTTACTGGATTTCTTCTCCTCCCTCCGGCTTTCTGGCGGTTGAGGCTTCCGCTATTTGCGAGCGGGAAATTTTTCCTGCTCGAATTAGCTCCCCTCCTCGCGTGCAGAAGCTTACAGGATTTCTTTGCCATTAGAGCAGAAGTTTGCTAGCGATGAACGATCGAGTTGACGCCCATTTGCAGTCAACGATCGAGCGTGGAGCCAAAGGAGAGAGTTTGAGGGTGCGTTGCGAGTAGCAGTCGAGCGAGAAGCAGATGACGAGTAGTTATCTGCTGACGAGCAGAAGTCCGATGACAAGGAGAAGTCCGACGTCGAGTAGAAGTTCAATGTCGGGTAGAAGACCGACGAAAGTTCGTCGACGAGCAGAAGTCCGATGACGAGTAGGAGTCCGACGTCCGGTAGAAGTTCAACGTCGGGTAGAAGACCGACGAAAGTTTGTCGACGAGCAGAAGTCCGACGACGAGTAGGAGTCCGATCCGAGGTTGTATGTCAGAACATTTGTTCGATGACATTAACATGTGTGAAGAGGTCGAGAGAATCCACCAATGATGTAAGACCTATCCGAGGTTGTATGTCGGAGCCCTGCTCGATGACGTTGACCTGTGTGGATGAGGTTAGGAGAATCCACCAAGGATGTAAGACCTATCCGTGGTTGTATGTCGGAGCCCTGCTCGACGACGTTAACCTGTGTGGATGAGGTCAGGAGAATCCACCAAGGATGTAAGACCTATCCTAGGTTGTATGTCAGAACATTTGTTCGATGATATTAACCTGTGTCGAAGAGGTCGAGAGAATCCACCAAGGATGTAAGACCTATCCGAGGTTGTATGTCGGAGCCCTGCTCGACGATGTTAACCTGTGTGGATGAGGTCGGATCAAATCCCCCTATAGGATTGATTGTCCGGTGATTGAGATACAATATGGATTGTTTATTTCTCGAATCACGGAGAAAAGAGTTTGAGAAGTTATTTCTTATCTTTCATAAGAGAAAAAATCATATCACAACAACATGAACATTCTATTACTGCATTACATAAGATAGTACAATAGTTCCCTAGTACGATTTACAAATTACAAAGTACTCAACACACAAGATCTACGTACGGTAACAATACAACAACATTTAACTTGGAAGAAAACAGTAGAGATATCAAAGTGGTACCATACTTAACATAAAAAGGGACAACAAGACAAGTAGAGTTGCTAATACAAATCTGCTAAGTGCATGATCATTCAATCTCTCCAACCATTTGAATAATATTCAATGGTTGTCTTTGTTGTTGACTTTGCCCCCCAGCGGGACGAGCTTCCTCTCTGGTAGGTGAATATTGAATAAATTGTCGAAGGTAACCCTGGAGGATAAGCCTTTCAATCTCATCTTTGAGTTGCTTGCAGGCTTCGGTAGTGTGACCACGGCTACGATGAAAGTGATAATACTGATCTGAATTTCTTGTGTTCGACTTCAAAGGGTTTGGCCATTTTATTGTATCTTGATCTCGAACGGCCATCAATACATTTGCTCGAGACGTATTGAGTGGGGTATATTCCTTCTCCTATCGGGGTTCCTATTGTGGTGACGAAGACCTATGAGGTAGATTATTCTTCCCATGCTTTTTCTGCTGTGAGAAAGAATTATCCATCCCAGGTGCACCTTTGCGCTTCCCGCTGATTTGCTCAAACTGCTTCCTGTGGGCATTTATAGCTTCATCTGCAGAGATTTGTGCCTCCACGCGATGGATCAAGTCAACGTATGAATGGACGATGTCTCGCATAAGGACCGAATAGAAGGGCCAGGACGAAGACCTCCAAGAAAGACCCCTATGAGTAATTCAGGGTCAACTCCTGGAATCTGTCGTGCTTCAGTGGAAAATCGCTGAAAATACTCCTTCAACGATTCTCCCTCATTTTGGCGGATCCATGAGAGGTGGGAAGAATCCTTAGCAATTCTTCGATTGGCCACAAATTGTTCAACGAATACTTTGGCCAATTTGACAAAAGAGGGGATCGTTCCAGGTGTAAGCGAGTAGAACCACGTTCGGGCCTGTCCTTTAAGGGTGGCGGAAAAGACCTGGCAGAGGAGTGCATCTGATGCTCGTTGAATATGCATGATGGTTCTATAGTAGTCGATATGCTCATACAGGTCAGTCGTCCCGTCGTAGGACTCAACGTTTGGCACTTTTAATCCGATCGGAATGGGGTGCTGAAGAATGGCTTCAGTTAGAGGTGATGACTCCTGGAAATTCCTCTGTCGGAGAGCATGCCTCACATCTCCTCGGGGGAACTCTTCCCGTACCAATTTTCGCAGTTTGCGACGCAGGACATTGTGAGGGAGTCCCGCAATGTGTGGTTGGGGAGAGCCTTCTGGGAGTTCCGAAAAAATGCGAGGCTGCCGAGTCGAGGGGGAAGGATGTGTTGAACTCGCTGTATCGGTAAGTTCATCTTCCTGTTGTGAGTGAGGATGTCTCCTATGTGGAGGAAGATGAATTTCTTCTTGACGATGCTCAAATTGAACATCTTCAGCCCTTGGTGGATCCCGAGGAGAAGGATCTCCTCCAACGTCGGCTGTCGATCATCTCATAGGAGTTGAAGGATCTCGTTCTGAGATTCTTCCATCTTCCGAATTCTTTCTGCTAAAGAAGGTCCCGAGGTCTCTTCTCTGGCAGCATTCTGCCCCCCAGGATGAAAAGTGGCAGGCATCGGGCGTCTGTGATTTGCAGACATATTTCTTGATTAGTGGGAGTTAGAGCGGGAAGCTCCAATGATGCGACTGCTACGCCTGTTGACCATTGCAGCAATACTTAAAGTTGTGGGATAGTGTTTCCCACAACGGCGCCAAACTGTTGCGTGCTAGAATATACGCGGCAGTAGAGTTAGGAAATATTTGTCTTAGCGTTGCACGAGTATTCCGCCAACAAACAGAAAAGAGAAAATGAACATCAAGGTTTTTACGTCGAAAACCCCTGAAAAAGGGTGAAAAAACCACAGGGCCTAGCCCAGTTGCAAAGTTCCACTAGTATTTGTTTGAAGTACAAAGGTTGATCCTTCTTACAATTCAAGACGATCAATTTACAATCAACTTCTCCCAAAGTTACAAAGTTTTGCAAATTCCCGACGTTTCCCAAAATTCGGCAGAGTTCCAGCGTCTTCAGGCCGCAGGAAGAGCTCCGGCGGTGGTCGAGGAGGAGCTTCTTCATTCTCATCCTTCTTCTCTTCTTCTTCTCTCTCTTCACTTGAGTCCCCTTGGTGTAGAATGAGGGCTCTATTTATAGTTTTTTCTGAGTGGCATAGCCCGTAAATAGGTGTGAGATCAGGGGCGAATTGGGAGTGTTTTGAATGGACGACCGATATCGAATCCTTTGATCATGCACCATTCGTTGGGCATTTGAAGGCCTTAATGATGTTAGAATTTGCGATCTTGGGTTCGTTGGATTTTT
>JADPUM010001903.1:0-16123 GCA_016618105.1 Dendrobium huoshanense
TTATAAGTTCCGGCGACTTGGTTAATAACTAGTTGGGAATCTCCAAAGATCTTAATCTCTTTAATCTCCATTAGAATTGCAAGTTCCAAACCAGTTATCAGAGCTTCGTATTCAGCTTCGTTGTTTGTACAAGGCTCCGATAAGTGGTAGGAAAAAATGCATCATTCCTTTTTCTGGTGTAATAAAAATTAGACCGACTCCAGCCTTTCCAGGAATTATAGATTGTTGGGTCACAATCCTACGAGAGGATGCTGCCCCATCAAAATATAATTCCCAGATGGCCTCGCTAGATTCCCCCAAACTCATGATTTGTTCATCGGGTAAGTCATCATTCAGAGGAGAATCTGCTGGCAGCGGGTGTGCTGCCAGAAAGTCGGCAACAGCCTGTCCTTTCACAGCACGAAGAGGAGTGAAAGTAATCTCAAATTGTAACAATATCATAGAACAGCGAGCTAAACGTCCTGACAACGTAGGTCGGGTCATAAGATATTGCAAAGGATTAACTCTTGAAATCAGACTGATTGAGTGGGAGAGCATGTAATGCCTCAGTTTCTGAGCTGCAAAAACTAAAGCAAGACAATGCTTCTCAATTGACGGGTATCGAATTTCAGTAGGAAGGAGTCTTCGACTAAGGTAGTAGAGAGCATTCTCTTTTCCTTCGTCGTTAACTTGAGCTAACAGAGCACCTAAAGACTCATCTAGAGCTGCGGTGTAGAGGATTAATGACTTTCCGGGAATCGGAGCTGCCAAGACTGGCGGGTTAGAAAGGTATTGTTTGATATCGTCAAAAGCATTCTGACATTTCTCGCCCCATACGAATTTAGAATCCTTTTTCGCAAGGACAGAAAAGGGTTGACATCTCCCGGAAAGATTAGAAATAAACCTTCTTATATATGCCAATCTACCTTGTAGAGACCTTAACTGAGTAAGGCTCTTAGGGGATGGCATATCTAAGATGGCTTCAATTTTAGCAGGATCTATCTCGATTCCGCGGTGCCTCACTACGAATCCTAAGAATTTCCCCGAAGCGACGCCGAAGGCGCACTTCAAGGGGTTCATTTTCAAATCGTAGCGGCGCAACCGTTCGAAAACAACTCTTAAGTCATACATGTGAGCCTCTTTAACCTTGCTCTTGACAACTAAATCATCAATATAACATTCAACTTGATTATGAATTAAGTCGTCAAAGATACGGGTCATGGCCCGTTGGTAGGTTGCTCCGGCATTCTTTAGGCCGAATGGCATTACCTTATAACAAAAGATTCCAATAGGGGTTCTGAACGCCGTATTTCTCTCATCTTCAGGGGCCATCTTGATTTGGTTATAACCCGATGAGCCATCCATGAAGGAGAAAATAGCATGTGAGGAGGCAATGTCCACCATGAGTTCTGGTATTGGTAGGGGGAACTCATCCTTAGGGCATGCCTTATTCAGATCCCTATAGTCGACACAAATCCGAATCTGACCATTTTTCTTTCGAACTGGCACGACGCTGGCCACCCAAGAGGGGTATTGTTCCTCTCGAATGAATCCGGCCTCTGCCAATTTCTTAACTTCAGAAACAACTTGTTGCTCAATCTCTAAGCGCATGCGTCGAGGAGCTTGTTTAACAGGGATGGCATCATGCCGAACTCCAAGTTTGTGAACTGCTACCTCAGCAGGCAAACCTGGCATTTCGTCATATGTCCAGGCAAAGAAATCCCTAAACTCGAATAGCAACTGGATTAAGTCTTGAGTTTCGCCCTCGCTCAACAGAGTACTTATAAAAATCGGACGGGGGTCATCATCGTTTCCCAAGTTAATTTCTCTTAACTCATCGACTGTCGACTTAATTTCCTCTTCAAATTCAGGGGGTGCATCCCGAACTTGAAGATCATCGGGATCGTCTAAAGTCTCCAAACAGAGTCCATCCAAAGGACAAGGAGATCTGTAGGGACATTTGGAGAATCGAGATGGTAAGTTATCATTAGGCAATACTCATCATCATCGAATGAACTAACTGTTCCAAAGCCAATACCACTTGTTGGATTTTTATTTACTTTTGTTCGCCAAATATTCTCGTGGTATCTAGCTTGACCCTTAGTCCATCGGTATGGTATAGAACCTTTAGAAAAAGTATTTTTTACACAAACAGGGAAGTAGCCGAAAGGTAATTCCATTAATTCATTAAAATCTGCCTCCTCAAGGGTTACATCACCTTCGTCCCTTGCGGAGGAGGAGCCAGGAAAGAATTTCTGGACTTTCTTAACTTCACCATCCAAGTTGGGGGCCACTTTGACTTCCAACCCTACAACCCTGCTTGCCGACAGTGGGGTCAGAGAAAGGGCCTCAATCCTTCTAGTGAGCTTTTCATACATTGTTAATTCAGGCTCGTCACTTTTAACTTTTGAAATATCTACCTCAGGGTCACTGTCCTGGTCTAAGGTGAGATCAAATTTTGGAGGAGTATTTATGTTTTGATAATCGAGAGAGAGGGCAGCACCTTGACTTTCTAGCTCACTATCGGAATCTGATTCCAAATCAATGTATACGGTGCTGTCTCCTGTCTAATGAAGCGCGACCTCGACCTCGTGCCCTTAAAGCCATCCTCCCACCTCTTTGAGGTAATGTGCTTGGAGGTCTAAGGACAACAATATCAGAGTCGTCTTCACTACTCGATTGAATCATTTCTTGATTGATATTCTTATCTTTTTCTTTCTTTTGGTTGAATTTTTGTTCAACCATTTTCTCCTCAAATTTGATCTCTAATTTAGAACGGGACGAGGACCCTTTTGGTACAAAATATGCAGCATCTTCGTAGATCCCAATTTCTTGAATTGAGAATGGTTGCAAATCACCCTTAATCACATGTTCAATGCCATCTCGTTGATACTTAATGCATTGGTGCAGGGTAGATGGAACCATTCTATATTCGTGAATCCAAGGTCTACCTAGAAGTGCGTTAAAGGACGTAGTTGAATCAATTATATGAAATTTAGCTTCAGTTTTTAAACCTCCTATTTCTAGGAGTAGAGTGATCGAACCTAAAGCTCTCTCGCCCTTCTCGTTGAACCCACGAAGCACCAACCTATCGGTTGAAAGCTTGCTAGTATCAACTCTGAGATAAGCAAGGGTCTTTATGTTCATCACGTTGACCGATGCACCCGGATCAACAAGGACTCTTGATAACTTGAAATTTCCCACATCTACAGTAATGTAGAGGGGACGATTGTGGTCAGCAGTTCTCAAGAGTAAATCTTCGTCTGAAAAGGTAACCCCAGGGACCTCTTTGAAGTAGAGAGCCTCACCTTCTGAAGTTGCAGCCAACTGTGTTAAGCAAATCTCGGGATCGAGAAGTGCTTTGATTAGAGACTCCCTCATTTCTTTGGAAAGAAGGAGGGCGTCATAAATACTTAATTTTGCTGGCAACTTCCTAAGGTGGGCTAGAACATTGTAATCAACCTTAGGAACGACAGACTCGAAACCCGGAGGAATTAAAGGGAATTCTGGTTGTTGAGGGAATCCGGACTTAGATTTTCGAATGAAGGTTGCTTGCCTTTATCCTGAGGGGGCAACCTAGGGGGTAAGACTTTACCGCCACGGAGTTGCACCTGCTCGACATCTTCGGGCGGGCAAACTAGGGCAGTGTCTACACACACCATAGGTGTTGGATCATCATTTTCTGAAAGTGAGTCAGAATCTGAAAGTTCTATCAAGATAGGATTTCCTTGAAAATTGATTTGAGGGAAATCACTTTCTGATAAAGCTTCAGATTCGACCTCTTCTTGAATAGTCGATTCGGGGAGGTTGGTTTGACTAACCTCAATATTTGGTTCATTAGGAGTTTGATTCAAAGCAGGAGAGTCATCAATTTGCATTTGAGATTCATGGTTAATCATCAAGACAGAAGTAGAAGGATGTTTTTTATTCATCTTTTGACCCTTCGCCTTTGATGGGGCAAAGTAAAAGTCAGATAACAAAAGAGGGGAAAGGGTTTTAACACCACCATCCGCCATTCTAATACATCTCTCATCTATACACTTCCTCTCTACAAAATCAGATTTCTCTTCTTTCACATTTTTCTCAGTAGTTCCTAAGACTACTGGAGAGGGAAGTGGCTCAACATCCTTCTGCGAAGCGTCCAGGTCAACTTTCCACACCGGGGCCTGGGCTATCGTAGTCAGCTGTTGAGAAAGACGAAAAGACTTGTTAATCGACTTTTTAAGTGCCCGGGACAAAGCAATGTCCCAACCATCTTCAACAGAACAAGAAGAGTTAAGAGGATTACCTGAAATGGTCTTAATTGAAGCCTTTTCTGGATCGACCAAGTATTCCTTAGGTATTATGATGTTACCTTGGGTGTAGTTCCTCTCAAGCCAATCTTTGAACACAACGCAGTCCTCAAGAGGGTGACTAAGCATCCTGTGGTACGGGCAATACTTGGGATCATCTTTCTTGCTCTCATCCTCAGGCCTTCTAGCCTCTGGCAACTGAAAATCTGGTTTCTTTAACAGACTCCTAAAGATCTTCTTAACTGACTCCCTTTTAAATGGATAAGGCTTTGCCAATCTCTCTCTAAAAGGGATGAAAGAGGGATCTCTAGTATGTTGAGGAACTATCTGAAAGGGCTGCTTCTGAGGCGGCTGTGGTGGAAGTGGAGTGCTAGGCTGACTAACCACTGGCCTCTTTCCTTTATCTACTGCTGAGACCACAGCTTTCTTTTCAAATGTCTTCACCAGTTTTGGACCCTTCCTTTCCTCAGACTGCTCTCGTAAGAATGGCATCCTAGGAGCCTCTTCCTGCAAATTGCTAGCCTTATTAAGAAGTTTCTCAAAAGTTTTAATAGTGAAACCCTTCAGGAGAAAAGCAACAGGACCGTGGATATTCTTCAAAAGAATCTCCACAGCATGTTGTTCTTGCAACTGGGGTTCACACTTCATCGAGAGGTTTCGCCACCTCAAGATGTACTCAACTAGAGACTCTCCCGGCTTTTGCTTTTCAACCACGAGATCGCCCACGGTGGTGCGTTGTTGCGCTCCAGAAAATCTCTTAAGAAAGAGGTTTTCCAGGTCGCTAAAGGTTCTTACTGAACCGTTGGGCAGATCGGCGTACCATTCAAAAGCAATGCCGACAGACTACTTACAAATTGGCGAAATAGTAGAGCATCTGACCCTCCTGCGTTGCAACAGCTTGCTCGGAAGTGGGCTAGATGCTGTCTCGGATTTTCAATTCCGGTGAAAACTTTAAAAGTTGGTGGCACAAAGCCCTTTGGGTAAGGAACTAAGTCATATTCTTCGGGGTAGGGTCTACCCTTTGAATAGACACAGTTCCTTGAGCATGGGCTAAGGCCTCCCTTACCTGGTCCTCAATTAACTGCTTGATATCCTTCTGAGGTGGGATCGGAGGAATGGTGGAAACTGCAGGGTGAACTGGAGGTGTCTCTACTGGACAAGGGAGAGTCACAGGTGGTGACTCGAGAGGTCTGGAATTAAGTTCTGCCCTTTTGGCCTTTTCTGTGAGCTCTCGAGCTGACTGGTGGATCACAAAAGACTCTTGCTGTGATTTGTCCAACTTCTCTTGCATTTCTCTAACTTGTGACATCATGCTAGCAAGCTGAGTCTCCAAGTTTTTTATATGTTCTTCATCTCTATCTTTCACAGACTCATCTGACTCTGACTCAGCAGCATGCGGATCATCATCTTTAACAAATCGGCGTTTGCTGGGCTCAGCTTCTTTATTAGATCCTCTAGTTTCAACCACATGAATGCCCCCAACATAATCATCTTCATCTCCAAGGAGATCATCCATATCAGGGTCGAAAGAAGCCGTTCCTTCTTTGTTCAACAAGATGTTTCTTATTTCTTGGACTACCTCCTCGACCGGTCTATCCCCAATTGATTTAGGGTCAAGGGGTAAGTATCCTTTATACTCAGCCATATCAAACAACTCTTCAGAATCCATAAGGGCAATGATTTCTGTAAGTTTTGGATTAGGATCTGGTTGAGACTTTGTATCTGGCTCATCTTCCATTTCTAAATCCTGGTCAACTCTCTCCTCTTCGACTATCCCAAACTGGTAGTCAGAAGAGTGGCATCCTCTACAGGGAGAGGGACATATTCCTCAGGAGAAGTAGGAGCTTGTAAAGTGATAGTTCCCACATCTGGTAAGGTAAGGTCCTCAGACACCTGACTAAGGGGCCTAGGAATGACACTCGAACTTTGGGGATCATCAACTGGGGTAACAGGAACGGTGACTATTGGATCCGGAGCCAACTGACCGCGGCAGGACTATCAACTGTAACAACTGGGGTACTAGCCTGAACATCCATCAATTCAACTGAACTCGGAGCGGGGTTGGCTGAAACTCGTTGGAGCTGCAGAATGAACTTAGAAGTTCTAGGAGGTGGTGGCAGACTCTCCAACTTGGTCCTCTTTGGTACATATCTCCTTTCAGGAGATTTAGGTCTTTTTCCTTTAAGATCCACAGACTTTTGGACTTCAACCCCCTTTGGTTTGACAATCACTGAGGCCAATCTCACAGGTTTATGTGGGGGTACCGGGGGTCTACCAGTAAAATGGCGGCCTCTCTCAGACCCAGTCAACACAATACCCTCTGTTTGAGAGGACAGAGGGCGTGGCACCCAGTGATATCCATCAACCAGTACCGAAGTAGCAGGCTGTCTAGCATACTTCTTATTCTTCCTAACGAATTGAGGGGTTAAATTCTTTGCTTCAGATACTTCTTCCTTCAGTACTTCTTTCTGGAAGCGATGTGAGATCACTCCCTTTAACTGTTTCACATATTCTTCTTTAGTTTGCCCAGTCTGTGCAGCGCAAGTATGAATTATATTTCTCAAAGTTCTTGTCTTTTGAAGGTGTTTTTCTTTCTGAGTCTTCTTGGTCGAGTAGTCGACCGGGCATGGTGGAGAACGGGCTATCCTAGCTATCCTCTCCTCCCCTTGAGCTGAAGCCAGGGGTAAAAGCGACTTCCCTTCAGGAGGGGGAGGAAGCAGGAATAGGTAGCTCCTCAACAGCCTCAGGTTCTACTTGGCCAAGGTCTTAAAGGTAGGACTCTCTTAGCCTTAGAGATTTTCTTCCTAAGTCTCCTCAAGTAATTCTTCTTCTGATTTTCGTGGTAAATCTAAGTCCAGAACTAGACCCTTCTTCAAAAACAGACTTAACTTCAGTGGGAGGCTCAACAACTGGTTCAGGCTGTTCCTGATCATCACTGACTACTGGCAAGGTGGGTGCAGATCCCACAATTAACTCAACTACTGGGGGAGTTTCCTTACTGGCATCCAGGCTCACAATCTGGTGTCCATCCATAGAGAGCTCTAAAGTACTGAATCCCATTCCAAAAATAACAGTGCTCCCTTGGTCATTAACAGTTGAGGACAACTCTCGGTCAAAAGAGAAAATCAGTTGGCCAGCCATTTGAAATTTTCTGAAAGTTAAAGAAAATGATTGAAATTAGATTTTTTTTTGAAAAGAGTAGTAAAAAGTATTTTATTATTATTTTTTTGAAAGTATGACATATATTAGCCCACGAGGAAATCGTATGGGGTAACATATGTCAACTTGGAGTTTAAAAAATTTTTGAAGAAATTTTTGAGAATTTGAAATGGGTTCTCTTACAAGTTCCAAAACACAACGGACAGAGTTTCCCCTTGCCCGAAGGCTTATGGAATTGTAAGAAAGCCCAAGTAGAAAGGAATAGTTTAACCCTCCCCACCCTTAGAAGTCAAAGGAGAAATGAGGGGGTTAAAACTAACAAGTTTGGAATGAAATCAAAATTTTGAATGCTTTTCAATTTTAAGGATTTATATGTTGAACGAAAAATTTATCGACCATAAATCCATAAAATTAAAAAGGATATCCAGAGATCTGATTTGACACTGTCGCCTCACAGGCTGTGCTGGGGCAGAAGGTCAAAATCAAAATGAAAAGCCAAATTTAGAGGCGGAACCTCTCTTTTAGTGTTTTTTATTATTTTAGATGTTGGCCACACTTACCCAAGGAAGAAATGGGCAAAGGGACCAACGGAAGAAAGGTAGTTAAGACTACCGATGAAACAAAATTTTGCCATTATTAAAGATGGAGAGAGAGATTTGTCCCACCGGGCGTGCCATTTTTGTTGTTGGTGGAATTTTGAAAACATGTTTTGAAAATATTAGTTTTCTTTGGGGATTTTAAGATTAAGGTTAAGTTCTAATTCTAAGGTCGAATCGACTCGTTAGAAAGAGTATATCACCCCGGAGGACGAAAATAAACTTTCATAACGGTGTTCAGACTTAGAATTGTGAAATCCATCTTGAATATTGTGAGCGGATGCTAAAGAGAAATTCATATGACCCCGAAGGGTCAAAATGAGGTTCAATTGAATATCCAGCTACAATATTCAAGAAGTGTGATCGTTAGGTTCACATCCAAAGCCTTATCAAAGAAGATATATCTCTCCGAAGGGAGAAATATCGTTCAATGATAATTCTTTAAATATGATAATAATGATCACTAGTATTTTAAGTTCTCCCAAAGAAATCCATTTGAATTTTGAAAAATCAATTTTTAAAATCAGGTGTGTGTGGTTCTAAATCTCCTACGAGCGCAAGCCCTCGTAGTTAATTACATCGTAGGGAGATAAAATCCCCTACGAAAACTCTCGATTAAAATAGTGGCAAAATTTTGTTTAGAATTTCTAGGAGTGATATCAAAGTATGAATAGAATTATTGGAAAATCAAAAGGGAATGGATCAAAATTGAACAGTTATTAACGGAGTTAAAGGAGAGAGGTAGGGGACACTTTGAGATTCCAGAACCATCCGGAAGTGTCCCAACTTAATCTAAGTGTTGGGCTTTATGTTTTGGATTGAAATGATATTTAATTAGAGTTGAGCATTTTATTAGAAATTTGGGATTAGATTCCCGAAGTTTGGGGTCTTATAATCAAAGATCTGCCCCGGAACCTAAATCTATTTTGGACACTGGACCACAGTCGTCCGATCCTAACTAATGCAGTGCAAGGTCTGGACTTACCCCGGCCTGGATTGGGGAGCCAGCTAACCACCTAATCGATTTAAAAGAGATGAATCCGGTCTTTTATGAAAGAGTGGTAGGGACGTTATAATTAAAGTTTTGGGAGGCGGGGCCGACATCTAGAGATTTTCCTAATTGGCCCCTTTGACTTATGTTGGGTGCTAAAATGCTAAGGACTATGAAATTAAAATTTTGACTCTTTAATTTGTATCTAATGCAATGCATGCTGGTTAACAACTTCAAATCAAATATGCTTGAAATTTTTAAAAACAGGCTTATAAAATAATTTTTTAGAAGACTGGACTTCCCCAGGTCCGGCACCTCGTCCTCATAGGTCAGACTATCCGGACTCTACCCGCAGGCGGGGAAGGGTCTAAAGCAAGGAAAGAGAATGCAAAAATATGCATGCGACCCCGGGGTCGATCCCCGGCTAATTCCCTAGATTCGTTATCTTTCTATGTTATTTAGACTCACTAAAATTTTAGACTTTTAAATTATGAGTATAAAATTTCACACCCTCACGAGCCTCACGTATCCAGGCGAAAACAAAGAGCGGCATGCAATCGCCAAAAAACTAGTAAAAACAAGTAATCCTAAAGGCAATCAAATCATCAAATCAAATACAAATTAATTAATAAATGTCCATAGGCAGAATTGCCTTGCTTATTACAAACCAGAATATTACAGAAAGTAAAGTGGCCGGGCACCACTGACAACAACCCGGATTCTAAGCCTAGTAATGACGCAAGTTATTTTGAGTGGGATACTCTCAATCTTCAAGTCTTCAAATCTTCAATTTCATTCTTCTTTGGACTCCTTTTCTTCAATCTTCTTGGAATCTTCGTAGTGGATTACCCAAATGAACAAGAGGGCACTTCCCTCTAAGGGGGAAGGCCACTCTTTCCTCTTTGGGTAAGGAAGAGGTATGATCCAAATTTGGATTTCCAAATGGAAAAGGAGTGTTCCCCAAGGGGTATCCTTTCCTCTTTGGAATCCAAGCTTTGGATCTATGTATCCCAACTCAAAATTAACTTTCACAACACTTGACACTTATACAAATTACATTGATATCAAAATAAAAATCTAGACTCACCTGCAGGGTTATCCTAAGCAATTAATATAATAAAAAGCAGTTATTCCCAAGCAGTTGTATATGAGCAGAAAAGAAAGTAAACACACTGGCCACGCTCTTTTTATGATTTGGGGGCTTTAGCAGCTGAAGCACCTGTGCAAAGAGTTTATAATATTTATGCATTTTTTTGATTTGCCCCCTTTTTTATATTGCCCTGCATGAGCGTGGCCACCTGCAGAAAACTGTGTCAACATCCAGATCGTACCTAACCTAAGGGTAATCTAGTCGCCAAACACATCAATCCATCCACAGAGTACAGAAAAAGTAAGCAGACACAGCAAAGCAATTTCATCCACAACATGCAGTGAAAACTACGAAAAATCCGGCACACAGCAGTAAAGTAAACACCGGCCTAACCTAGATCTAGAGTTGGTTGTCCTAGCACATCATCTAAAGTGTGTGAGAAAGGTCGTGTGGCTGGGATAGATCCTAAAGTAGGTTATTAATTGAAGTTGTCTAAAAGTTTGAGTTTGTTAAGGCTTAGGAGGGAATTTAGATTAAAATTCAAGTATTAATGAATTAGGAATTTTAATTAATATATTTTAAAGTTAATTGATTGCTACCTTTGTTTCACACCGAGGCCGTGAAGTTTATTTCACCTTCCTTGGGGCTAAGCTAATAGCCTCGTAGGCCTGGGTTACCCAGTAGCAATCGGGGTTGATTAAGTTATTTAAATTGGTTAGAATTAAAAGAGTGGATTGATATTAAAGGGAGTTAGTTACTGATTTTAAAGCTTGATTAATTTAAGTTTGCCATTAATTGATTCGTGGCGTTGTGCCACCAGGCTCGAGGAACCAGCCTCCTTAGGACACTTAGCCCCGCAGCCCGGAGTAGTCCAGCCGATAAACCAAATTAATGTGATTGAATTAGAGATTTTTAAAATGTTAAATAATTAAGAATTAATCCATTTTAAGGTTTGACACCCTTTAGAATTCATTCGTGGCGTTGTGCCACCAGGCTCGAGGAACCAGCCTCCTTAGGACACTTAGCCCCGCAGCCCGGAGTAGTCCAGCCAATAAACTTCAACTTTAGGGTGGTTGTTGTGTTTTAAAGGATTTGTTAAGTGTTTTAAGAATTAAACCAATATTTTCTGAGTTTTAGAATGATTTGAGCTCTTATGAATTTTTTAGAATATTTTAATGATTATTAAAGGTTGAAAATTGACTTTTTGATTAAGCTCAAATTCTGGAATGTTTGTATTTTATTAAAATACTAGACCTTACTACGATCAGTTAGAAGTAAGTACGTTGAAATCGGATTTTCTGCATTTTATTACAAAGGTTTGAAGTTTTGAACTAGTTTTGAACTATGGTTTGACCAATTTGTTGACTTTTTAAAATATTGCAATTTCTGGAATTTAATATTTTTAATAAATATTAGACCTTATTAGGAATTGAATGCAAGTGAGTTTGGGTGATTTGGATTTTTCTGGAATTAGTTATGAATGTTTGAAGTTTGGGTAATTATGGAATTTTTGAAAATTACTTATTAGAGGGCCATTTTATGATTTTTCTCCAAATGAGTCCCAAACTCCTTGAAATCAACTCCAAAGGTCAGAAATGACCTAAGGAGAGATTTCCAAGTGTTTTGGAAATTTTGGAATTTTTAATATTTTTTAATTAATTAAATGAATTAAATATTGATTTTTACTAAAAATTAAATTAAGGTTCAAATTGCTGTCAAATAATTTTGGTTTTAATTTTCATGGTTAAGGGTTTAATTCTGGTCAGTTAGAGGGTTAAACATATTTTTTGGGTTTAAAATGGATTTATTAGATTTTCGGAAGGTTTAATGGCTTAATTAAGACTTAAACTTAAGAAAATTAATTAAGGGTCTAAATGATTTCCAAAACCAGTGAGAGTTCTCCTAGGGGCTGTGCATGTCACTAGGTTCAAGTATTTGAAAATTTCTAGTCATAAGAAATGTATCTTAATTAAAAAAAAACTTCTAAGTTTTCTAAATATGTCCTTAATTTTTGTCCTTAATGACACTAGGTTTGATGGGTTCAAATCGATATTTTTGCTAACCCTTGAACTTAACATATAAGCAAACACACAATCAAACAAATCCTTAGATCTAGGAGAGCCTAGGCTAAGTGGTGTGTGTATAACCTAAGCATGCCAAAAAAGAACTATCAAAATTAATTTAACTAGAACCTTGATTAATGAATAGTCAAGATACAACTATGCACTACTCAATCCCCATAATTTCCATTCAAGCATGATCCATCTACACTTAAACTTTCAGGAGGTCTCTCAAATAATCAAAACTTTAGATATAATATAATCTTAAAATATTTTTTTTTATATACATATGTCTAAATATCTAAATATATACAAGAGTATATTTTAAAGTAAGATCATTGAAGATATTATTAAAATAAGTCTTAAAGAGTTGAGAACCCACTGATCTAGGGTTATTTTCAAAAAAAAAATTTGAATTTTAAAAATTAGTATAATATTAATATTAATTAAATATTAAGATATGAAAATATTCAAATAATGTCAAAATTTGTCAAAACAGCTCTAAGGACATGTTCTGAAATTAAAAAAAAGGACTAAAAGTTTTTTTATTAAAATCTTGAAAATATTTATATTTATTTTAATTAAATAATAATAAAATACTCAAATAATCAATATTTAAAATTGCTCAAAGTATACATAATATTTTTAAATGATTCTATTTTTAAATTAAAGCCCTCAAAAATCTGAGCAGTTTGATATAAAACACTTATTTTTTGGACCAGTATTTATTTTTTAATATTTTTTTGAAGTGTCTGTAATTAAAGGTTTTAATTTTAATTAAACCCCTTAATTAACCGGCGCCAATCATTAGGACAGGTGGCGGGCGCGGATCGAACGCGTGGCGGCGGCGCAGGGTTCACGCGTTTTTCCACTTAACCACGTCAGCGCGTGGTTACGGCCGTCCGATCGTTCGCGCACGATCCAATCTGACGGTCCAGATGAATCCTGCGTTTCGATCTCGTGAGAAGAGATCGAACGGCTGATGTCTGATCGCGCGGTTTCGAACGGAACCTGGAGATCTCGCCAGCTCGTGATCCATACAAACATTTGATACACGCGATTGTATGGACCGCGGGATGACGAGATCCGAGCCGTTGATCATCAAATCAACGGCTCCAAAACGTACACCTGCGGCAGCCTACCGAGACGCCCTAGAAAACGTTTTTCGCCTCGTTCTTTCGATCGGATCGATCATTCACTTGAAATTTTAACATAGATTAAGGACATGAACAGAAATCATGGGGAATAGTTTGTTTTAGCTAAGACCCTAAAAGCATAAAGCTATTTAGACCTAACTAATGTGACCTAGATCTAGGGTTTTAGGGAGTTATACCGTTAGATCTTCGAAATTTCTGGATGGTTGAGCTTGTAGATTGTCCAAGTGAAGATTCCCAGCGAAAATCCAAGCTCGAACGCGTCTGGATCGGCTGCTATAGGCTTGGGACGGTCTAGGTGGTGGTTTCGCCGGAGAACTCGCCGCCGGTGACGTGCAACCACCTGGGTTTTGTAGTGGGAAGGTAGAGGAGGCCCTGGAGATTCAAAACGAACTGAGAGTTCGATCTGGGAGGCTAGGGTTAGTGAGAGAGGCTGCTTTGATCAATCATGCTCAAAGTTGCCTTTCCCCTATTCAAACGAGCTGGGCTAGATTGGATGGCTAGGATTGATGGAGGAGCTCCCTAGATGGTGCCACATGTCCCTGGGACAGCTAGAAGGCTGCCTCAAAGGCTGGCCAAGCCTTGCCTCCATTGGGTGGACTTGGGACAAGTGGGGGGGCCATTGCCATTTAGGCTAAACCAGGCCCTGAGCTTGGTTAGGAGAGCTCCAAGTGAGCTTTAGGACATTAAGGGGTCGGCTTGGGGAGTTAAATCAGGGAAAAAGGTCTAAAAGGTTGATTAGACCTTTTAGAAGGGTTAAGCTTGGGTTTGACCAAATTGACCAGTCAACTGGTCAATGGAGCTGATGTGGCACCAAGCAGGTCATGGAGTCTCTCCAAGTGGCTGGATGGGTGTGGCTTGAGCTAGGTTCAATGGGTTAAAGGGTTTGACCACACAAATGGTCCCTTAAGCCTTGGGTTGACTGGTTGACCAGTCAACTCCATCAAGGATTATGAAATTTTCAATTAGATGATTCAAATGAGTTGATTAGGTGGATTGGAGGGTGGTTCCAAGAGCCATGTATGTCAAATAGATTAAGAAGGCTTAATGGGCCTTTAATGGGCTTCTAGGCCAAAACTGTTTGACTTGGTCAACCAGTTGGGTTCAAGGGCTAGAAATGGGTTCAACAAATTCAGAATGTCATCCTGAGTCTATTGATGTGGTCCCAGGGTTTGGAGGGGTCAATTTGGTCAAAATCACCATTTGAGCCTTAAGGGCCTGTTTGGTCAACCTAGGTTGACTTGGTCAACCAGGTTGACCCAGGGTCTGGGTTTGGGCTCAACAGGTTTGAAATGATATTTTAAGGTTAATGGAAGTGGTTGGATGGCCTAAAGAGGTCATTTGGGTCAAAACACATGTTTGGACCCTTAAAGGGTCCCTTGGGTCAAACCAGTTGACTTGGTCAACCAGGTTGACTCAAGGGTTGGAAATGGGTTCAAAAGATTTGAAATGGCATTTGAAATTTGTTAAAGGTGGTTGCATCCCATTTGGAGCTCATTTGGTTTGAAATCCCCATTTGAGCCCCATAGGGGTGTTTTGGTCAATTTTGACCTATTGGTCAACTATGGTCAAAAATGGGTCTGAAAATGCAGTTTACTGCTCAATGGGTTAAATTCAAAGGTCTGGAAGTGATTGGAGGCTTGGATAAGGGTTCCAAGGTCAAGATCTCAAGGGGTTATGCTCAGTGGCATAGGCTGTAAATATTTGAAGGTTTTACAGCCTTTGATTTTTAATTCAGATTCTGGGGTTAGAGACCTCAGAATGAGCTCAAATTGGAGGGTAGCCTTTAGAGACATGTCTTATCACTTTGCAAGTGATAGACCCTGAATCAGAGGCCATTTGACTGGGTTTTGAGATGTTTGAAAAATCTCTGAAAGGGTGTTTAGGACAGGGCCTTAAAGGTTTGAATTGAGTTTAGACTCTGGTTTGAATTTGATTTGAAGTTTGAATTAATTTGGACTTGAATTGGGTGGAGTTTGAGATTCAAATTCACATGTAGGAATCAAATTGAAATTGGAGTGGATTAAATATAGGAATTGATTTAAAATTGAGACTGATCAAAGTTGAGTTGATTTGAAGTTGGAGTGATCCTAAGATCTAGGAGAGTTCTAAGATCTAGGATTTAAAGGAATCCTAGGCTCTAGATAAGCTCTAAGGTCTTGGATCTAGAAGGATCCTAAGGTCTAGAGTGGATCCTAGGGTCTAGGATTAAATCTGCTTCTGGAAGTGTCTTAATGACCTCATACAAAAATGAGGTCAACAGAGACCTCACTCTTCAAGGCCTTCGAGTCTTCCAATCTTAAGTTTTGCATTTTTGTTCATTGGTAATTTGATTCTGAACTACTGGCAATTTGAGCGAAGGGATTTGTATTTCCAAGGTAAATACGGCCTCAGATCCATACACTAGATGCAAACGGGGTGGATGTTTCAAATCTATTTTCATGATCTTATGTTTTGATGATTGACAAACACTGTTTTTCTGGACAGCTTTGTTGCTTCTAACTTTTCAGTTAATCGACGATCGATAATCAAAAAGGAGCCAAGTTCAGCAATGCGTAGGTTTAGGGTTTGAGATCAGTCTGTACTTTTGTTTTTTACCTTTTTGAGCGCTCCTTGTAATAGTCAAAAAAGACTGATGCTTTGTAAACCCTTCACACACACACTTGAGAGACTTAGAAATTCTGGTTTTACTCATATCGGAAGGACATTTTCTTGATCGGCCTGGCCGATCAGCTTAAAACAAAAAGTCTAAATTAAGGATTCTTAATTAAGGCAGCCTGGTTAACAGATCGTCCTGTACGC